>JAJMOB010000054.1:0-57290 GCA_030444945.1 Hyphopichia fennica
TTTTTTTTCTTTTTTTTTTTTTTTTTTTGTTTGGTGTTTTTGTCTCAAACAATTTTTTTTCCTGTTCTTTTTAAAAAAGGGCTAAAACAGTAAGAGGAAAAGGGAAACGGGCAGGGTTATTTAGTATACAACTTAAATTACATAAATTACTTAGATTACTACATAAATTACTTAGATTACAACATAAATTACTTAAATTACAATTTAAGTTTAGACTTTTTAAATTAGAAAGGTATCATGGAAAGGCTTTTTCTTACTTATATATACCGTGGAGTCGTGTTACGTAAGAATTACACAGTAAGCCATTAAATTAAGCCTATTAAATTAATAAAAAATGCTAATTATAAATTATGTCGTTGCTTGTCAAAAATGTCGTGTTGTGTGATTGTGCTTATGTAAGCACACAGCAACTACTCCCCTCCCTTCCCTTCCCTATTCCCGGAACAGTTATGTGGTGTACGGGTTTGTGATGTATATTAGCCTTGCTGCGGTTAATTAAAAAAACTCCGATAACACCAAATAAGCGGAATCATTTGCACAAAGATTGGACAAAATGAACTGAATAGAAAAAGTGGGGTTGGGGAGTTTAGAATTCATTACGATTATATATATATAACATATTTAGATATTTAGATATTTAGATATTTAGGTGGAATAATCTACATAAGAAGGAAGAATTATCGAACCATAGTTGACCATGCTTTCATTCGAAGAAGTTAGAAAACATAATACCAAGAAGGACTGTTGGGTAGTAATTCATGGGAAAGCTTATGATGTTAGTGATTTTATTGATGAACACCCTGGTGGATCAGCCATTATTTTGAAATACGCTGGTAAAGATGCTACCAAAGTATTTGATCCAGTTCACCCTGGTGATACTTTACAAAAATATTTGGCACCCAAATATCATTTAGGAGAAGTTGAAAAACCTACTAAAAAGAAGAAGAAGAAGGTTGTACCACAACCAAAACAGGAACCAAAACAGGAACCAAAACAGGAACCAAAACAAGAAGCACAAGCACAAGATGATTCTAATATTGTTGATGAATTTGACGTGGAATATGATGAACAAGATAATAAACAACCAATTCCAGTACCGGTACCAGCCCCTACTGCGGGTGAATCCATGACGATTGATGAATCCTCCACCAGTGGGACTGGTGGTGATGATGATGATGATGAATACTATGATGATGATGAAGATGATCCACCTACTGAATTAGAATTGAAACGTCGTCAATTAGTAAAAGCCAAACCAGAATTAAGTCAAATTTATAATTTAAATGATTTTGAATTTGTTGCTAGACATACAATGGAAAAAACTGCTTGGGCTTATTATAGTTCTGGTAGTGATGATGAAATTACTTTACGAGAAAATCATTTATCTTATCAAAAGATTTTTTTCAATCCAAAAATTTTGGTTGACGTTACTAATATTGATTTATCAACAACCATGTTGGGTACTAATTGTAGTGCACCATTTTATGTAACCGCCACTGCTTTGGGTAAATTAGGACATCCAGAAGGTGAAACAGTATTAACAAGAGCTTCTGCTCAACAAGATATAATTCAAATGATCCCCACTTTGGCATCATGTTCATTTGATGAAATTGTTGATGCCGCAACTGATAAACAAACTCAATGGTTACAATTATACGTTAATTCTGAACATGAAATTACCAAAGGAATTGTTCAACACGCCGAAAAAAGAGGTGTTAAAGGATTATTTATTACCGTTGATGCTCCTCAATTAGGACGTCGTGAAAAAGATATGAGACTGAAAAATGTTGAAGATTTAAGTCATGTACAAGGTGAAGGTGATGATGCTGATCGTACTCAAGGAGCTGCTAGAGCCATTAGTTCATTTATTGATACTTCATTATCTTGGAAAGACATCGAATGGTTTAGATCAATTACTAAAATGCCAATTATTTTAAAGGGGGTACAATCGGTTGCCGATTCATTAAAAGCAGTTGAATATAATTTAGATGGTATAGTATTATCAAATCATGGTGGTAGACAATTAGAATATAGTAGACCCCCCATTGAAGTATTAACTGAACTTATGCCCGAATTGAAAAAGAGAAATTGGCAAGATAAATTAGAAGTTTATATCGATGGTGGGGTTAGAAGAGCTAGTGATGTCTTGAAAGCAATTTGTTTAGGAGCAAAAGGTGTAGGGATTGGTAGACCTTTCTTATACGCCATGTCTACTTATGGAGTAGAAGGGGTTTTCAAAGCCATTCAAGTATTGAAAGATGAAATGTTGATGAATATGAGATTATTGGGTGCTACCAGTATCGATCAACTCAATGACTCGTTCGTGGACACTCGTAGTTTGAATCGGTACGTACCAGAAGATAAGCTCTTCGGTAATGTCTATGAACCATTGATCAGTCCTCCCTTCAAAGAATTACCAAAATTATAATTTGACTACTTACTCTATACTTTATTTCTATACGTTCTATACTTGTTCTATACTTATTCTATACTTATTCTATACTTATTCTATACGTTCTATATATTAGATTATTGTGCTTATGTAATTCATTATGTAATGGTTGCGCTAGTGGTCGTGTGGTCGTACAGTAGTATATGTGGTGTACGGGCTAGTGGTACAAAACGCGAAAAAAATATTTTTTTTTTTTTCTTAACAGAGAGAAAATCCCCTTTTTGTGGTTTTAATTTTGTTACCGGTGTCAATTTTATCCCTAAACAAAAATTTATTCGTCTGTTTTCTTTTTTTTTCCTTTGTTGTTTTTTTTTGTTAGGAGATTAAAAAAAAAAAAAGTGATCGGTGGTTTGTTTTTTTTTTTAGCACGGGACACACCCTCCTCATAAACACATACGCACCAAACAAAACAAAACACAAAACCAGATAAAACCACTCAGATCAACATCAACAGCACATAGTTTCAGAAAAGTATCAACACTGGGACTAGTTACTTCTTTTTAAAACTACTTAAATCACATACTACTAACGTTTAACCCAAACACACTCACCCACTTCCCACTCCCACTCCCACTCCCACTTCACTCACCCCAACTGTCTTCCCTCTCCAATTCTCCTCCAGCCCAACAGTCTTCCCCCCTCTCTCCCTCCTCCATTTCCTCCACTCCCCCATTCATCACTACCCATCCTAAATAACTAAATTGTTTTTGGATCAATATCTCAATTCTTCCTCCTCCTTTAACTCTACCCAACCTCCTCATCCCGTTTTTCACGCTTTTTTTTTGTTTAGTTACTGTTTGGTTGTTCTTATTATTTAGCCGCCCAGTTAAAACTAACTCAACTTTTCGTTTTCTAATACATTTACAGTCAAACCATACATTTGTGCTGTTGTTGTTTTAATTGTTGGCTTTGATATCATTTACTCCTACTCTGATTCATTTAGTTGAATTGATTTGAATCAACAACAAAAAAAAAAAAGAACATTTGACGCCTCTTATTACGCGTTAAGGTCGAAAGAAAGAAAGAAAGAAATATTCAAAAAATGGTTTCTTCATACGATGTTGGAACCCGTTGTTGGTATCCTGATGAAAAACTTGGTTGGATAGGTGCCACTGTCAAATCAAATATTGAACAAAATGGTAAATATATTCTAGAATTTGTTTCTGAAACCGATGATGATTTAACTTTTACCATTGAATCAGATAATTTAAATGAAGAAAATGAAAAATTACCTCCTTTAAGAAATCCTCCAATCTTGGAAGCAGCAGAAGATTTAACTAGTTTATCTTATCTTAATGAACCAGCAGTTTTACACGCCATTAAACTTCGTTATTCTCAATTAAATATTTATACTTATTCTGGTATTGTTTTAATCGCCACTAATCCTTTTCAAAGAGTTGATCAATTATATACTCAAGATATTATTCAAGCCTACGCTGGTAAAAGAAGAGGTGAATTAGATCCTCATTTATTTGCCATTGCTGAAGATGCTTATAGATGTATGAAAATTGATGGTAAAAATCAAACCATTGTTGTTAGTGGTGAATCTGGTGCTGGTAAAACTGTTAGTGCAAAATATATTATGAGATATTTTGCTTCAGTTGAAGAAGAATCAGAATTACAAAATAATATTGGTACTGAACATAAATCTGATATGTCAGATGTTGAAAAACAAATTTTGGCTACTAATCCAATTATGGAAGCTTTTGGTAATGCTAAAACTACTAGAAATGATAATTCTTCTCGTTTTGGTAAATATTTGGAAATCTTATTCG
Source organism: Hyphopichia fennica (assembly GCA_030444945.1). NCBI lineage: Eukaryota > Fungi > Ascomycota > Pichiomycetes > Serinales > Debaryomycetaceae > Hyphopichia > Hyphopichia fennica. The sequence continues at coordinate 4,228 of JAJMOB010000054.1, forward strand.
ATAATAAAACTTCTATTATTGGTGCTAGAATTAGAACTTATTTATTAGAAAGATCAAGATTGGTTTTTCAACCTGCTAATGAAAGAAATTATCATATATTTTATCAATTATTAGCTGGTATGAATGAAGATGATAAATTGGCTCTTGGTTTAACTGGTGCTAATGATTATAAATATACTAATCAAGGTGGTGCTTCCGACATTAAAGGTGTTGATGATGGTGCTGAATTCACAATTACTAAAGATGCTTTATCACTTATTGGTATTGATCAATCAAAACAAATGGAAATTTATAAAATCTTGGCTGCCTTATTACATTTGGGTAATATCGAAATTACTGCTACTAGAAATGATGCTATTTTATCATCTGATGAACCAAATTTGGTTAAAGCTTGTGACCTTTTAGGTATTGATGCTACTAATTTTAGTAAATGGTGTGTTAAAAAACAAATTACTACTAGATCAGAAAAAATTATTAGTAATTTAAATCATAAACAAGCCGTAGTTGCTAGAGATTCTTTTGCTAAATATATTTATTCAGCTTTATTTGACTGGTTAGTCGATTATGTTAATACTGATTTATGTCCTCCTGAAGTTGCTGCCAATATTAAATCTTTTATTGGTGTTTTGGATATTTATGGTTTTGAACATTTTGAAAAAAATTCCTTCGAACAATTTTGTATCAATTATGCTAATGAAAAATTACAACAAGAATTTAATCAACATGTTTTTAAATTAGAACAAGAAGAATATGTCAAAGAAGAAATTGAATGGTCTTTCATCGATTTTGCTGATAATCAACCTTGTATCAATTTAATTGAAAGTAGATTAGGTATTCTATCACTTTTGGATGAAGAATCAAGATTACCTGCTGGTAATGATCAATCTTGGATTGAAAAAATGTATCAAACTTTGGACAAAGAACCTACTAATAAAGTTTTCAAGAAACCAAGATTTGGTCAAACTAAATTTATTGTTAGTCATTATGCTCTTGACGTTTCTTATGATATTGATGGCTTTATTGAAAAGAATAGAGATACTGTTGGTGAAGGTCATTTAGAAGTTATGAAAAATACAACTAATCCATTATTATCAGCTGTTTTGGAAATTATTGATAAAACTGCTGCTAATTTGGAAGCTAATAAACCTCCTGTTGCTAATGGTAGAAAATCTATTGCTAGTAAAAAACCAACTTTGGGTTCAATGTTTAAAAATTCCTTGATTGAATTAATGAAAACTATTGATTCTACAAACGTTCATTATATCAGATGTATTAAACCTAACGAAGAAAAGAAAGCTTGGGAATTTGACTCATTAATGGTGTTGTCACAATTAAGAGCTTGTGGTGTTTTAGAAACTATCAGAATTTCTTGTGCAGGGTTTCCATCTAGATGGGCGTATGTAGAGTTTGCCGATAGATATCATATTTTAGTTCCATCTGATTTATGGATTGGTGTTATGGCTGGTGAAACTACTCAAGATTCAGTAACCGAATTATGTCATAAAATTTTAAGTTCTAATATTGAAGACAAAGGAAAATATCAATTAGGTAATACTAAAATCTTCTTTAAAGCTGGTATGCTTGCTCATTTTGAAAAATTAAGATCTGATAAATTACATAAATCAGCTGTTATGATTCAAAAGAATATGAGAAAACGCTATTACCGTAAAAAATACTTGGAAATTCAAAAATCTCATCATGGTTTACAAGCGTTCATTCGTGGGTTTATAGTAAGAGATCGTATCAGAAAAGAAATCGAAAGAAATGCAGCAATACATATTCAAACCTTGGTTAGAGGTTATGTTGCCAGAAAAACTTTCAATGATACTGTTAGTAGTATCACTACTTTACAAAAATCTATTAGGGGTTTACAAGCAAGAAGAAGTCTTTTGAAAGTAAGAACTGAAACTTCAGCAGTTGTTATTCAAAAATCTATCAAAGGTGTATTGGCTAGACGTGACTATAAAAAACAAATGAAATCAGTCGTTTTGATTCAATCATGTTTCAGAAGAAGATTAGCTGGTTATGAATTGAAGAGATTAAGAACTGATGCTAAGTCAGTGAATCGTTTGAAAGAAGTCTCTTATAAATTGGAAAATAAAGTCATTGAATTAACTCAATCTTTAACTTCTAAGATTCAAGATAATAAGAAATTAGTCACTGAAATATCTAATTTGAAAAACTTATTGGATCAATCAAGTAATGCTCGTGAAACTTTGAAATCAAGAGAAATTGAATTCAATGAAAAATTTGATAATCAAGGTGTTGAACATCAAAGAGAAATCGAAATTTTAAATAAAGAATTAGAATCTATCAAATCAGAATACACTTCTGCTGAACAAAAGATTGAACAATTAACTAAAGAACAAGCTGAATTAAGACAAGACGTTCAACATAATATTGAAGAATTAAATCAAGCTAAAGATGCGCTCGTTAAACGTGACACCATTGAAGTCGATTTGAAGAGTCATATTGAACAATTGAAGTCTGAAATTGCAACTTTACAAACTCAACAAAAGAACATGGTTAGCAACAAATCTAGAAGTATCAGTAGTAAACGTCATAGTAGTGCTGTTGGCTGGAACTCTCCAACTTCATTGGATCAAAGTAATAGACCAGTTTCTGTTATTGCTGTTTCTAATGATGACTTCGCTAACATTGATGATATCAACGATGAATTATTCAGATTATTAAGAGATGCAAGACAGTTACATAGAGAAATGGTTGATGGTCTCTTGAAGGGTTTGAAAATCCCACCAGCAGGTGTCGCTGCAGACCTTACCAGAAAAGAAGTTTTGTTCCCAGCAAGAATTATTATTATCATCTTATCTGATATGTGGAGATTGGGTCTTACTAAGGAAAGTGAAGAATTCTTGGGTGAAGTCTTGGCTGCCATTCAACAAATTGTTTCAACTTTGAAAGATGAAGATGTTATTCCAAATGGTGCTTTCTGGTTATCCAATACTCATGAATTATACTCTTTTGTTTCATATGCTCAGCAAACTATTATTGCAAATGATACTTTATCACACGAAATGAGTGAAGAAGAGTTTGAAGAATACTTGAAATTAGTTGCTGTTGTCAAAGAAGATTTTGAATCTCTTTCTTATAATATTTACAATATGTGGATGAAGAAAATGGAAAAAGATTTAGAAAAGAAGGCTGTTTCAGCAGTTGTCTTATCTCAATCTTTACCAGGTTTCATGGCTCCAGAAAACTCTCCATTCTTGGCTAAAGTTTTCTCTCCAGGTATTCAATATAAAATGGATGATATCTTAACATTCTTCAATAATGTTTACTGGTCAATGAAATCATATTTCATTGAACATGAAGTTATGAATGAAGTTATAATTGAGTTATTAAGATTCGTTGATGCTTTATGTTTCAATGACTTGATCATGAGACGTAACTTTTTGTCTTGGAAGAGAGGTTTACAATTAAATTATAATGTTACTAGATTGGAAGAATGGTGTAAGAGTCATGAAATTCAAGAAGGGTCATTATATTTGAGCCATTTACTACAAGCTGCTAAATTATTACAATTACGTAAGAATACTCCTGATGATATTGAAATCATTTATGAAATTTGTTATGCATTAAGACCAATCCAAATTCAAAAATTAATTTCTCAATACTACGTAGCTGATTATGAAACACCAATTGCTCCAAAAGTTTTACAAGCTGTTGCTGATAAAGTTAAGGCCAATGAAGGTGCCACTAACGAAGACTTATTTGAAATGGTTTCTACAGATGGACATTTCAATGATCCATTCAGAGCTGTTGACTTGAGACCATTCTCCAGAGTTGAAGCATACGTACCAGCTTGGTTAAGTTTACCAGTCATCAGAAGAATTGTCGAATTGGTTGCTAAGAATGCTTCTGCTCAAGAGGCTAACAATATCGCTGAAAATGAAAACAATGATCAATTTAATGACGTTCAATTGAACGGTAATCCAGCTACTATTGCAGAAGCTTAATTCCTAATATGATTACCTTTTTACGTTCATGCTAGCATCAGAAAGAAAATTCTTTGAAAAACTAGAAAAACTTCAAAAAAAAATTAGAAAATCCAAAAGTAAAAAAAATTAAAAAAAAAAAAACTCACACACCCTCAAATTTACATTTCTGTCTCCTTAATATATATACCCTTTGTCTGATTTCTGACTTTTTTTCTTCTTCTAACGTTTCTGGTTGCCATTAATTTTTTATTATAGTTTTCTTTCATCATTTTCAAGTTTTGTTTGATTTTGCGTTTGTCCTTATCTTTTATTCTATCATTTTTTTTTTTTCTTTATATATTTTACTTTATTTTATTATTCATCAGTTGTTGTTTATATAGTCTTTTATCTACTCCCTAAATACATATAATATTTGTTTCAAAAAAGATTTGCTTCAGATGATTTCTAATCACGTTTTTATATTGGTTGAATAAATATATTAAGTTCTATTTACAGAAGAGAGTATGGCAATGATCATTTCTGAACTTCAGAAGTTGTTTTGGTTTTCATTTGTAAAGCATGAAGTCCTTGATTTTTTAATTCATCATCTAGTAATTGATAAATCAAACGATGTCTTGATGGCATATTGAGACCACTGAATTCATCACTAATGATTTCAATTCTGAAATGAGATTCTTTGATGTTTGAAGCACCTCTCATACCAGCGTGGTGACTGTGTTTATGTGAATCATTTGCTATTTTCAAGTAAGTTGGATTAAACTTATTAGTTAATTTTTCTATTATTATTGATTCGATTGGGCCCGGAATATTTGATTTTATGATCGTTGGTTGACTTGTTGTTGAGTTTGACATGATTTGAGTGAGTGCTTGGTTATTTATTCTACTGAAAGGTCTGCTAGGATTCTTAAGACAGCTTACAATGGATTTGGTAAACATTTGGTAGTCTTTAAAAGAAGCTCTAGTGGTAAATTTTACCAGTCAAATTTTTGTTGATATTTCTTTCTTGAGGTCTCAAGTTTTTTTTTCACTGTACTTTTTTTTTTTTTTTGCTTAGTATGGATCTAAGTATTGTTAAACAATTTACAGAGCTAAGAGACTACAACAAAGAACTATACGTTAAAGGGTATGGATAAATATTAATATTCATTATTATTACAAAGAACGAGCAATTGGAATCATCTTCTTTTAACTTGGACTTGACCTTTATCTCTTCTTGCTTCCATTTTAGTCTGTCTCTTACTTTTACCATTACTCGAGGTTTTAGCAGTATCATCAGATGGGGTTTGGGGATCACTTTTACCACCAAAGAATGATTTGGCAATGGTAGTAGCTTTGTAAGCGCAATATCCAGGAATTATAGTGTATAACCACCAAACCTTATTGGTACCAAAAATAATCATTAATAAATCAATTATCCAAGTGATATAAATACAGTCAAACATATATTCAAACAAACCTTCACCTTTAACATCTTGACCAGGCTTAATTAATTTTGAATAACCATTTTCAGAGCCATAAACTGGTCTACCACTTTTCTCTAAAGTATACTGGCAGAAAAATGCTGGACCTGAAAAAATTATATATGACCATTTTGAAGAAGGTCTTTTCAATAAGAATAGTGCTAGTAATGCCAATGAATTTATAGCAATTGATATCCAATGAAGTTCTTTCAATGTTTTAGCATTGGACGATGCTACTTTCTTACTACTCTGTGATGCCATACTATTATCTAGAGCCTGATTGATCTAAGAGCTGATTGATTTAAGAACTGATTTAAGAACTGATCTAAGAACTGGTTGATTCGTGAAATATTTCGGTTAGCTTTTTTTTTGTTAGGGAGAATTATTTTTTTTTTTTTTTGCTTTTCGAAAAAGATCGTGTGCCCTGAGAAATTCGGTAAGAATCATTACACCGGCGGGAGTTCTACAAAACCTTTAGTATAAAAAGGGTTCAATGACGAGTTTAAATGAAGATCTATAACAGAGAGATGTTTTAAGGTATTATGTAAGTAGCAAAAGTGAAAATAAAGGTGAAAGTGAAAAAGTTTATTGAGACTTTTTAGCAGTACTCGAGGTAATTCTAATTGGACCAATATATTTCGATATGAAAGGTTTAACTTTATATTGATAGATATTAGATAATGGATAAGCCTGTAACCTAGGATGGTTTAAAACGGTTGAGATTTTATAGTCCCATTGATTTATCACGTCTTGAGTATATTTATTATCGTTATATCTTAATTTGATAAAGATAATAATGGATACGAACACGAACAAGTTGACAATAACGAATAATGGATTTCTAAAGAATTTGATGAATAGAATTGGAAGTTGTAAGATGAATCCAGTTGGTAAGAAAACTTCTGAATTAGCAGCAATAAGTAATGCTTGTTGATTATAATTAGTGGTGAAAAAATTAATTCTTGAATTAATTGCTTGTTGACCTGAAATTGAAATTGGTAAAGAACCCAATAGGTTATTTTGAAAATAATGTAATACATGAAATAATGAAAATACAACCAATGAATATAATCCACCAGCTACTGGTCCAATTTTGAAACTAGAAATAAGAAATATAGCGGCAAGAGTGAAATATTGAATATTTTCATCTTTCAAACTTTGAACATTTAATAATTTGATAACATTAGAACTTTTCTTCAAATGAATTTGTTTAATAACAATAAAATAAGTAATAATAACTGATAATAAAGTTAATTGATAAAATAATAAAGCCTTGGATCTATAGATAAAGGATGATAATAAATTCAATACAAAGAATAACAAGCTTGACACATGGCCTAAAAACCAGTAAAATTGAAGTGTCTTAGCCAAAGGTATGACCGTTTGAACAAAAGATCTAGGACGTAATTGAGTATTGGGCATGATTTGTACTTAGACGATATAATGATACACGGGATGAGGGACTAAATACCGACTGCTAACTAATAATAGATGGTTCACCAGCGGAGAGCGAGACAATTGCGTTCAAAAGAGACCAACTAAACGATAGATAGAAGAACTCGAAGCAAAACTAGTCGATATAAACAAAATACTTGATTCCCAGTCAATCTTAATAGGATCCAAATAAAATTCCCGAAATCAACAAATTACTCCTATTTTTTTTTTTTTCAATTGTGTGTCTTGTTTAGTTGCCACACACAATATACATACACCCGTACATTTCTTGTGTGGTGTACAGGCTTTTATGGCCAGGACATTAGGTCATTTACCTGTCAATCGTTTCAAGGCAAGTCCGCAGCAATTGAAAATTATAAGAAACAACTACTTCCTGGTCAATTAGAATTACCAACAGATTAAATTTGATAATACTTATTCATTGATAATCGAGCAGTAACAGATTAACATAAACATGGACTTTTGTTTCTTTTTAATTGGGTGTATGTATAAAAAATCGAATTTCTACAGCGAGAATACGGTACTAACTCTCTTTATAGTTAAAGAATTCAATAAACCTTTAGACAATATTGGTAATATCACTTGTTATTGTGGGAATTGTCATAATCAATCAGCTCATGCAATTAGAACTATCAATTGTATAACTTTATTCTTCATTCCCGTGTTACCATTTTACTTTTCAAAAAGATTGAAATGTTCAATTTGTAATGCTTCTGGAGATCTTAATAAACAGGCCATAGATAAACTTAATGAGGGTCAGCCGATTGCAATTGGATAATAGATTAGTTTCGAGTTAGATAGTTTCTTTTTTTTCATTTGTTTCTTTTCAATTCTTATGACACTTTATTTCAAAAATTGTTAGTCGTTTCCAGTGTTCCATGTTCCCCATTTCCCATCTTCTGTTTCTTTTTTTTTTTTTTTTTGCTTTTCTGTTCTTCATTGGTATTAGTATAGGCTCTACATTTACAAAGACAAATACATTATACATTTACAAAGACAAATACATTATACATTTACAAAGACAAATACATTTACAAAGACAAAGACAAAAGCATCATACAATGTTAGTATGAACACTGTAGTACTAAAAGTAACTAGCAAAGCACTCATTTGACATGCCAATCCCAAGAGTTGGTTTCCGTGCAAAGTTCCAGCCGTGGATTCCGACCTATGATCATTCGATCACTCATCCGTAAACTGTTCAAGTCGGCTTCCGTCCTATCCACTAAATGAGATGCTTTACAGAAAGCCCTATCGAATCAGCTACATACACATGTATGTATATATATGTGAGTGGGTGAGTGTGGGGGTATGTACGCAGACCCTTACACTTCCTTGATTAGAAAATTAAAAGGGCTTTTAGGAAGTCTAAGTACTACATAATCAAAATCCTACTGAAGGGGTCTTCCCGAGAATCGTTCGAGTTAAAATCTCGGATCATAATCGTCTTTCCTGTATTTGAATGCCCTTAACCAATCACGTAACTTAATAAACTTTTGCGAAGTAACACCATAAAGATCCTTTATTATTGTTTCTCGGGTCTCGTTGATAAGTCACATAGGATTGTCGTAAATTGTTTCCAACTTCTCCTTCCCTCTCCACCATTGGGTACGAGAGTACGACGATTTGAACCACAACCACATCCTATTCGTTCCCCTTTGGTTTCCTTTTGGTAGCCCTTTGGTTCCTTAGTACTACACCATTGAGCTGGAAGTGTGGTGGCGTTCCTTCGATTGTTGCAGCTTGTCTGAGATTCAGCTTGGTTACTTACCTTCTATGTTTTCTTTTACCTTTTCTTATTCGTGACTTAATGAAACTGCCGATTCAGCCGTGTTTGAAAATTTTTGAGTGATTTTGTGAAAATTGCAAAAAAAAGAAAAAATGTCAGAAGCTTTTTTTTTAAGGAGAAAAAGCCAAAAAAAAAGCTAAAAGCCAAAAGCCAAAATGAAAAAAATTCATTAGCTGACTGATTTTTCATTGGTGAAAAATCCCAGAAAGGTAAATGGCTGATGACATTTCATTATGGCTCAGTGAAGTATCTGGCCACTTACTAGCTTCAATGGAAGTGGGTTAGAAAGAACTCACAACGAGAAGACGTAACTTTTGGGAACAATCAGCAGTCAAACAAAGATCAGCACTAAATAAGCTCTAAAACCAGCTAAAACATGACCTATCCCTTTGAGAAAATTAAATCCCTTTAATCCCAGTTATACCGTATAAATCGTACATTTGGTAGTAATGAGTAAATTTATAAGCACAATCCTTCCGGATAGTGTTTGTTCTGCCGTATCCGTCTGGAACCTTTTTTTTTTTTTTTTGTATGGGATTTTTTGTGTGGGTTTTGAATGCGTCTTTTGCAATTACTAATTTTAAGGCCAAAACAGTTAAGAAATTAACAAGACTTTAGTCCCGGTTACGTTATAACCGGGTCTCGTGTTTAAGTTGAATGCAATGGCCAAGGTACTGTAGTGTTTGGGAGTGCTTTGTCAATGAACCCTTTAATTCCGGGTATCTTGAGTTTTTCATTGGAAAGTTAGTAAAAATTACGTGATTATTCAAATCCTTTGGAATATTCTTACCATTATATATGTTCACTAAGAATTGAAAAGTTGGAGTATATAAACCCCAAGTCATTACCCCTATTTCTCTCCTATTTTTCTTATTTTCTAATCATCAATACTCTGATTATCACTTACAATTATTATTTTGCAATACCTCAAACTTTAAATTACCTTTCAAATTTCAATTATACTTACACTATTCAAGGATAAATATGGCTGCTGTTGATATTATTAAACGTGCTGGTAATGAAGCACTTAGTGTTAACCCTCCAAACCCTTCTATTGATATCCATTTAACTAGTCATGGTTCTGATTGGTTATGGGCTGCCTTTTCTGTATTTGCATTATTTGCAATTACTCACGCTTTGATTTATGGTTTTGTTAGCTCTAAATCAAGTGCTTTGAAAAAAGCTTTATTGGTTGTTCCCTTGTTTACTAATTCTATTTTGGCTTATACCTACTTTACTTATGCTTCTGATTTGGGTTATACTTCTACTAAAACTGAATTTAAACACGTTTCTACTGATGAACATTATTATACAAGACAAATCTTCTATGTTAAATATATTGGTTATTTCTTAGCTTGGCCCTTTAATTTGTTTGCAATTACTGTTGCCACTAGTACTTTAAGAGATACTTCAATCACCGCTTCAACTGGTGAAAATTTTACCCAATTACTTTCTCTTATTTCTAATTTGGCTACCAAACTTTTATCTACTGAAATTTTTGTTTTAGGCTTACTTATTGGTGGCTTGATCCATTCTACTTATAAATGGGGGTATTTCACTTTTGCAGTTACTGGTGAATTATTCGCTATAACCTTGATTTCTATTAATCTCTCAAGATCTTATCGTGCTTTATCTGCCAATAAGTTATCTAATTTAGTTATTATTTTCCAACTCGTTGTTTGGATCTTATATCCTATCGCTTGGGGTTTAAGTGAAGGTGGTAACAAAATCCAACCAGACTCTGAAGCTGTCTTTTATGGTATCTTGGATTTAATCACATTCTCCTTTGTTCCAACCATCTTAACCTGGTTAAATGTTAAAGATGTCGATGAAGGTTTCTTCCATAATTGGTTCAGATCAGGCTCTTTCTCTGAAAAGCATGTTGGTGAAAGCCCTAGAGTCTCTGGTGATACTGCTTTCTCTCCTGCCCCTGCCACTGAAAATGCCGTTGCTTCTCCAGAGACTAGCGCTACCGGTAATCAACAAACAGAAACTGTTTAGTTGGTGAAATTATTTCACCAGACGCTCCTTATTGGAGCACATTTCGATTCTTTCAAAATGAAAGAATCATACTGTCTTTCGATGTCCCTTACCTTTTAAATTCAAGGTTTTAATTTCTTTTCAAAATCCTTGTTTTAATTCATTTTTTTAATTTAATCTCAACTAATTTTTACGAAGCCTATAATTAATGGAAAAAAAAAAAAAAAAAATGATACATGATTCTTTTCTGTTTTCGAGATGATGTTCTTTCTCTTAAATATTCTTTTCAATTCTTAGTGTTACTTGTGAATAAAATTTTTTTTTAGCAACAAACGTCTGTAGTTCGTAAAATTAAGTTGTAATATTAATAAAAGTAAAATAAATAATGTAAGAGAATAAAAATGATGAATTAGTTCTTGACAGAAAATATGACAGGCTATAAACGTTTGTAAATATTACAATAATAATCTATTGTATAGGTGGTTAAGACTTAACGGAACACTTGGTTTAAAAATTGATGAGTTTCATAGTACCAAATCCGATTGTAACGATTATTACATATGCAATCACTGAACTGGGTACACCTCTGGTTATGAAAGTACCAACGGTTAAATAAGGTTTACCAAACTCATCAGTCATACAAATAGCAGTTACATTAGGAAATCCAGAAGTTGGTAAACCCATTGCTGCAGAACATAATAATGCACTAGCCATGATAAGTAATCTTGGATGAGGTTCAGGCATGGCATTACCTATTTCAGAAACCAAAGGAATGATAATTAAAGCAGCAACGGTGTGACTGACAAATGTAGCCATAGTTAAAATCAATAACCCAAAAGTTAAGGTAACAGCAAATAGAGAGAAGCCTTCAACTTCACGTTGAATGCTCACTGCTATAGTAGCTAATAAACCTGATGATGCAACAGCTTTACCTAAGGCAGTACCGCCCATTGCCAAAACAACAATATTCCAAGGATAATTATTAAAATCCTCAGTAGTAAGTAAACCAGGTCCGAAGAATAATATAATTGGAATAAGAGCGATGATTCCCATTTCACCAAAGACACCTTCTAATTTGGAAGCAACACACCACAATAAAATTGTACCAACTGAAACCCCAATAATATACCATTGAACGCCACTGAATTTGTCATCAATAGTTCTGATAGCCACCAACTGGGTATTTTTTGAATTACAGTTGAAAGTAAGTAACAAAAATGCCCAAATCATTAAAAGCGATAATATACAAACGGGAATTGCAATAACGAACCACTGACCCCAAGAAGGTTGAGGATCCATAGCACCAATAGCAATCATATTTTGAGGTGAAGCAATAGGAGATGCCATACCACCAACATTGGAGGCCAAGGCAATACCCAATATTAAAGCATTAATGAATTGAGTACCCTTGGGTAAAGTTCTCAATAATGGTTGAATAATAGAAAAACATAAAACTGGGGCAGCAACGTTTGAAACCCACATTGAAGCAAATAATGCAACACCCATAACAGTTAATAGAACAATTGAAGGATTAGTACCAGCTTTTGAAAGGATCCAAGTAGAAATTAATTTTGCGATATGATATTTCGATAATGAGGCAGCTAAAGTAAATCCACCTAATAATAATAAAATGACTGAATTCCACATTGAACCTAAAATAAATTTGGATGAATCAACAGTACTCATGACTGAACCATCTTCATTTTTCAAGATATCTAAAGTAACAATAAGAAGAGGAATTAAAAGGGAAGTAACGAAAAGAGGAACAGTTTCAGTTGCCCATAAGAGAGACGCACTAATCAAAAGAGCAAAACAATTCTTTTGTTGTTCATCTTTAAAAGGAGAGAAATTTAGTAAAAGTACAGCAACGGTAATGATTGATACTAATTTTAAAAAAGTTGGATTTTTCCAAGAAATATTAAAATTTGATGGAGAGCCATTTTTATCCAGTTTTTCATTTTGATTTGAACCATTAGATTTCAGTTTTTGATTGGCAGCATAAGTTTTACGTTCCAATCCAATCATATCTCTCCAAACTGTATTTCTTTCCCAAACAACATGTTCTCTCAAATGGATAGATAATTCTTGTCTAGCCGATTCTAAATCAGGTCCATGATTACAAATCAATGCATATAATTTGATTAAAGATTCGATATTATCACTGACTTTCCCAATGGTAGTTGGTTTGAAAACGTATGATTTAAGAGGTAAATTTGTTAAATATTGATCTTTTAAATTTGTATTTAAAGATTTATCAAATTTTTTCAAAGCCTTTTTAAATCCAGTTTGATTTAATTCAATATAAGATTTTAATTCGGATAAAGTTGTGAATAAACCAATGATTCTTTTCCTTAAGATAACTCTAGTTTCCGAAAGTAAAACCAATTGAGGGGGTAAGTCATTAGAATTATTAATACTACTCCAAATAGCAGGAGTTTTAGGGGATTTCAAGTATTCATCTATAGATTTAGTTTGTTCAAGAGTGGTTGAAGCAGTCATACCATTTTCATCTCTAGATTTAGTACGACCTCTAAATTGTTGATCTTCAGCTTGAGGATGACCATCATAATTTCGAGCACTATCATCATCATCATCATCATCATCAAAATCTTCACCTTGAGTGAATTCAGTTTCGGGATCAGTGGTGGTATTAGCAACGTTATCAAAGGAAGGATTTGAATTGGTTCTACTTCTATTACGATTTTGATTCAAAGAAAATTGATGAAGAGATGAATTTCTTCTACCACTATTGATTGAACCATTGCTATGTAATTCATTTTCAAAATTCTCAATATCAACAATTAATTCTTCCACACTCTTAAAGATATAAGTTTCTTGATTTTGATAAAAATTATCAATTTTTTTCAATTCAGCATCTAAAGCAGCTAAATACACCGTTGAAGGATCATTTTGAGAATTCGATGAAAGTTCATTCGATATCAATTGAGAATTTTCTTCGAAATCATAAGATTTCCTTTTTAAGGAATCACGTTGTAAAGAGTAGATTAATTTCTTTAAAGTAGTATATGCAATATATTTTGAAGACCATTCAGGTACAGCATTGAACTGCAATGAATGGGAAAACTTCATTATCAACTATCAATTCTAAAAGTCAAGAGCAAAAACCAGTTAAAAAGAAAGAAAAAAAAAAGAAGGGCCACACGATAATTAGCTATGGGTTATTGGCAACAACAGTACCGGATTGTTTGGAAGATCAGCTTTTGTTTTCAATAGTCAAGTATCTGCTGATACAATAAAGAATGATTAAGGATGGGATGTTTCAGCTCTGTTCTTTACGATTTTGTTGAATTGGTTTCCTGGCGGCTAATTAAATTTTTGGCGTAATTATTTGTGTGGTTTGTGGTGTGTGTGCCTTCAAAAATTCCTTGTCTGATAATCAATACTTGATTATGTAAGGTATTATGTAATCAAGGGACGGGTCTAATTCTAGACTTCCCAATGGGGAAATGTGTTGCAATTTGAATTCCTAAAAAGAAAATGGTGAACCCGTGCACTCCTTTTTCCTTTCCCACACTTTCGGTTACAAAAAGAAAAAAAAACGAAAAATAGTACCGATTGTTACTCCTTTTCTAAATTTCTGCACAGAAATTTTCGTTGAGCGATTTACTGTTTTATCTCGGAGGAGAAGATTACTAGAATCAATTAATAATTATCCTTTCCTTTCCTTTTTTTTGCTTCTTTTTCTTTTTCTTTTTCCTTTTTGCTTCTTGATTTCATGTCTTTAGTACAACAACTACGTTTTTTAATCCTCAATAAAGACTTATCGACGAGTGCTATTACATCTAATTCAAATCAATTTGCTTCTGCTACTGAATTTTCCTTTATTAAGTTTTTACAATCTCCAATCTCTTTTTTCAATCAATTTTGGTATCAACTTTCACCATCTAGTAAAAAAAATTGGACTTTATCAATTTCAGTAGCTTTATCAATTGTTTATTATATACTTTATCCTTCTTTACCCTCGGTTTTTGCCTCTAATCAAGATAAAATGTTTACTAAAAGACCTGATAAGCATACTACTGGGCTTATTAATATGAGAAATGATTGCTTTGCAAATTCCTCTTTACAAGCTTATTCAGCCTTACCTGGCTTAACTGATTATTTGAATAAATTCATCGTTTCCTTTCATGAACTTGTTAAATATACTCAACAATATAATATTGATCTTGAAGCATTAACTGCTTCTACTAAAGGTATTCATAATATCGCCAATTCAAAATTTAAAAGTAATAAAATGGAATATAAATTCGATATCCCCCTTCATATTGCTCTTGCCAACATTGTTAAAAAACTTCAAGATACTCAAATGACTTCAAGAACTATTTCTGTTTGGACCTTTTTACACGCTTTGGAAAAAATCTTTAACGCCAAAATTTCAAAATCTCAACATGACGCTCAAGAATTAACTCAACTTATTAATGAAACTTTGGAAAATGAAAATATTAATGTCAATAAAATCTTTAAAAAATTAAGAATATATCAAAATCCTTCCTTAAATCAAAGTCAACAATTGGATTCAATCGATATTCCCGAATTCCCTTTTAGTGGTTTGATTTTATCTCAAATGAAATGTCTTAAGTGTACTCATGTTTCAAAACCTAACTTTTCTCCATTCTTAATGGTCACTTTGCATGCTCCAGAAAAAATTTCAACCGACTTGGAGACTATTCTTAATGAAAATGAATCAGAATCTATAGATGGATATCAATGTATTAAATGTCGTATCAATTCCATTGTTATTCATGAATCTAATTTGAAATTGGAAAATGAAGATAAATCTGAAATTGAATTCCTCAACCAATTAACTGACTTTAACAACGATGATAAATTATGCATCAATGAGGATTTAAGTCCTGAATTAGAAAAATATATCAAAAATTATAATAAAAAAGGTTTAGATATTTCCACTGTCACTTCAACGGTCTTTAGAAAAACTCAAATCTTAAAACCACCAAAGGTTTTTGGTTTACATCTTTCAAGATCAAGTTTTAATGGTGTGGACATTACAAGAAATTCTTGCCGTGTGTCTTTTAAAGATCACTTAACTTTATCTATCGGTAAAGAATATCATGATGAATTAAAACAATTCCAAGCTGCTGCAACTCAAGAAGAAGAATTTAGCCAGCATAATATTCAATCAAATATATTAACGACCGATGTAAATGATATGGAAGATGAAAGTGTTCAAAGAGAAGATATTGATGAAAAGGGTAACGAAGATGAAGATAATGATGATGACGATGATGATGATGATGATCCTACTGATGACAACACAACTGAAGGTACAAGTACAGATGATGTTGATGACGAGGACGATGATGATGATGATGTCGTAGATGGTAGAGTCGATGATGATAATGCTTCTCTAACATCTACAGAATCTATCCAACCCTCAATTAATACCACAGGTACTTTGAAAGATAGTAATAACCAACCAAATACTTCAAAAGCTGTTTCTACAGCCTCTAAGGGATCATCTGATTTGTCATCTAATTCAACTACTCTTAAAGCACCAGAAACTTTAAATAATGCCCCCATCACTGAAGATCAAACTTTCCATTTGAAACATCATTTTAGAAACTTCAAATTCAATGAAAATGATGTTTATAAATATAGATTGAAAGCTGTTATCATTCATCAAGGGTCTCATACTCAAGGTCACTACGAATGTTATAGACGTAAACCTTTATTTGTCAAAGATAAAGATGGTACCATTTTTAAATTGTCACCAGAAATTTCTGAAGATAATTTGCATGAAGTCGTATATGCTGTTTCCCAAGTGCATGAAAATAGTATTCCTCCCGGTGTTAAACCTTCTGACTTAAATCCTGAGTCATCACCCAGTAGCGATGGTAAAACTGACTCGAAATCAAATAAATCGTCTGATTCCAATCAATCTGATAAAAAACAAAATGACAATACCTCCACTTCTGCTCCTCCTCAACGTGCTCCTAGTAGAAGAAGACGTTTAACACTCTCCCTTAATGGCTCTTCCAGCCATAACAATGTCAATGATTCTACCAAGAATGCTTCAGACTCAAGTTCAACTTCAACTTCAACCGAGACCCCAAATAATACCAACAATAACAATTCTACGCATACATCAGGTCTCCCTCAGGCGGAGGAATACCCCGGTCACGGTAACTTCCGTCGTAAGTTTTCTAATATGATGGGTCGTCGCCCATCAGTGGTTCAAGCTGATCCAGAACATGCTAATATTCAAGAAATCATTCATTCTGGTTTGACCACACCAGCTGAATTATTGGTTGACGATTTAGAAGGTGGATACTTTTCTAATGCCAGTCTTGAAAAGTCAATCAATGAACTTAAATTAGATCAAGAAGCTCAAGAAAAAGCTGCTGAGAGACTTGAAGATTCAACCGAATCGAAAAATAAGGTTAAAATGAGAAAAATCCCAACTTTGATCAAAAGCCCATATTGGAGAATTAGTGACTCGAACATTAGTGAGGTTTCTCGTGCTGCTGTTTTATGTGAAACTGAAAGTGTTTATATGTTATACTATGAAAGAGTTGATAGAAAACAAGTAAAGGGACACTAAATCATGACACTGATTCATGACACTGATTCATGACTAAAAAACATTTTTGTTTCATTTGTTGGACATTTTGAAATTGCAATTCACAAGTGACCTTCATTTCTTTTCCATCTGTAGACCCACAACCGGTATAGATAGCATACAAATTATAAATCCCCCATATGATATAGGTGTGTAAATTGTTATATTGATAGATAAAACACGATTTTTCTGATTCCATGTAGTAATTTGTGGCCATGGTCATTTTGACAAAAAGGCAGAATAATTTAGTCGCAGTAAAACAAAAAAAAAAAGTATTGAAATCATCAAAACGATAAAAGAAAACTAAAAGATAAAAAAGCTATTAAGTCTTTTCCCATTTCCTAAAGATCAACTATGTCATTAAACCCTCGAAGACCTGGTCAGAGTCTGGGGACATCGTCCAATAGCTTGTTTCCAGCACCAAACTCTGCTCAACGTGTTGCAAGCAGCGGTGGTTTGGCTGTGCCTCAAAGACAATCTAGGCAAAAAGTGGCACTTAAACCAGGACATTCACCTCTTGATTGGGCAGAACTAAATAGAAATACGCCAAAGCATATATTACGAGGAGTTCCTCAACAAACACCACCTCCACATTATATACGAATAAGTAAGGAAGAGTTGAAGTCTCATAAGGAAAAGGACGACTGCTGGACAAGTATTAATGGGAAAGTATTCAATATATCACCATATGTGGATTTTCACCCTGGTGGTGTAGCAGAAATAATGAAATGTGCCGGAAGGGATGGTACTGCTTTATTTAATAAATACCATAGCTGGGTCAATGCAGATCGAATGCTAGAGAATTGTTTTGTGGGTATTCTATCCAAAGATTAGAAACACGATATTGATTTGTACATATTAGAAACACGCTATTGATTTGTACATATTAGAAACACGCCAACCGATAAATATTTATTTTTACATCCCAATGAAAAATATTTATTATCATTTCTACATTCTCGTTATATTCAACTTAAGTTGAATCTCCCTGTTTGTACCCTATTTATATTTAAGATCCTTTTTAATTATTTATTGTCTGCTTCATTATTTTTAAAATGGAGCATACCCTTCTACCACTAAGGAATCTAAGTCCCAATCATGATCTTCTTTAGGTATATCATCAACCAATTGCTCGTGTAAACCTATTCCCAATAAGTGGGGCTTCTTGCCAAATTTCTTGTAGTAGACATTCAAAAATTCATCATAAAAGCCAGCTCCATGACCCAATCTTTTCTTTGTTCCAGTAAAAGCTACACCTGGAATAACTATAAGATCAAGTCCCCCCTTTTCCATGATATCATCTCCTTCTAATGGTTCTAGTAGCTGGTACTTTCCTTGTGGTTGCAATTGAAGAACGTCTTGATAAGTTGGCATTCTCAACATTGATAAATAATTTTTCTTACGACCATCTGTGGGGATTGAATTACATTTCGGGAGGTAAACGTATTTTCCCAACTTGAAACATTCTTCTATAAGCTTAAGGGTCTGTACTTCCAGATGGGGCATATTCATATAAAATGCAACTCTTTTGGAGTTCTGGAGTTGAGGAAGCTTTAAAATGGTGTTTGTGATATTTCTAGATTGTACTTCAATGGCCTCTTTACTAAGAAGTTCGAGTCTCTTTTTCACAATCACTCTTAGCTGCCTCTTAGCATCTTTGATTGGATTTACTTTAGACATTATTTGGAGTCGAAGAATTGGCTTTTGTCTTTTGCTCTTGATGATTTTTTTTTGTATTATTTTTTTATTCGCTTCTTTTTTTTTTCTTTACTGGTTTTTTTTTTTTTCTACGGTTTTTTTTTTCATTTTTTCATTTTTTACAAAAGCAAAACCTACAAAATTGATTTAATTGCAAAAAGACTTTTTTTTTATCTAAAGAAAAACGCAGATTAGTCATCGGTATGATGTTATGAAATCTAGTAATGTATAATCGTAAAGTCATTGACGTGGGGTCATCAGTGTAGATCATAAACAATGGATAAAGAAATATTTAATTTGAAGTACTCACCTGAACTTTTTCATCAAAACGAACAGATTTACGTCTTTCGCCGTGGTGCTCTTCTGGGACGTCAAGCTCAATGGAATCACCAGCAAGTGAATCTTTTGTTTCGGCCAACATCTTTCTGATATCCGCTTTATCTTTATTGCCTGTTGAACTCGATTTTCTTCTCTGTTGGTCATTCTTATCATCTTTACATTTTTGGCATCCACATAAGAACCCCCAATTAACTCTCAATTCTCTTTGTCTTTGTTGAATAGTATGAGAAGGATTTACATAGGTGGTTGTCAACTCTTCACCAGCCTTTATATCTCTAGCAGCATATACAGCTAAACTATCCGCTCTAGATATAGTAGATGTTTCAACACTGGTATTGGGGGAGCAGTTATGATTCAAATGTGATTGGATCAAGTAAATAGAATAATCCAAGTTATTGATGTTATAAGTACCCATTAAATATAAGAATTCATCATAAGTTATTTCACCCTTTTCGGCAGACTGGGGGAAAACGGCCTTAAATTTTTCAAACCCTTCTTTCCATAAAGTTTCTTGTTGTTCTTGAACGAATAATGCACCACCTTGAAGGCTGTCAAATGCACCAGCAGAAGAGTTTAATGCTCTATATCTAACAGATTGAGAGACCCTAGCCATTGCTCTGAATTGTTTTCCTTTAATACCAGTTTTATCCGTTACAATGTTAGAATATATAATAGCAATTGCATATAAAGCATTCCATTGCTCCTTAACACAATAACTCTGTAACTTTAAAAATGCTTCTGAGTTTATGACGCCCTTTTGTTTCCTGCTGGCATGTGGATTATAGACATTGTGTTTTAATAAACCATGTAATTGATTGTCAGTTTTCTTACATTTTTGGGAACACCAAATTTCTGGACAAATATTACAATCTAGACCTCTTAATACTGACGCCCCAGCACTTCTATTGGATTGAGTTAAAAGTTTCCCACAGTATGAACAAGCTTTTCCCAGTTTCATTAATTCAGCATTTTGTAATGGAGGAACGAAGAATAATTGAGGTTCTTCCCAAAGTAGTTCACCCTTCTCAATAGCCTTTTTGGCATATAACCCTTTACCTCTTTTTGAAGTCATGACTATCTTGACTTTTGGCGGTAATTCAATATCAGGAGTATCTTCGGACGTGATGTCGTTGGAATAAGTTATTTGTTGATCATTAGTCAATAAACCAAACTTTTTCAACAAAGTCTTGGTTCGTTTTTCAGATACAGACCAGTTAGGATGCCTTTTCTTCACTAAACTATGAAGTCTGGAGATACCCAAGGTTTCTGTTTCAGGATCAATTTTCCAAATCGCTATAACGTCATCGACAATTTGTCTCTCGTGTGGAACGACAGGGTCCGATGAGTTTTCCTCCTCGGTTGAGTCATTAATACTAACAACTTCAAACTTCTGTTCTAAAGACTTATTATCTTCTCCGTTGGTCATTTCAATGTTGCTTTTGAGTTTATGGAGAGGAAATTATTTAAAAATCGTAAAAATCAAAGTCTTCTACTTTTTTTTTTTTTTTTGGGCTTCATTTTTTTTTCGTTCTTCGTTCTTTTTTTTTTCTGACTCCACACACAAAAAGGGGAATTGGTCCCGTTTCTCCTTCCTCTTCGACCAAAACATCTTAATTTTACAACGAATTTACGTAGGGAATAGAAGCTGCAAGAATTGATTCATTATATTTCATTTATACATCATTATACAATCTTAAAGCTAAAGCTAAACCAAACCGAGTTATAGGTGTATAGGCAAGTATATACTACCAGATGGCTTCCATCAATCAGAATATAAACCACTTTGATTTTTGGGCCTGTTTAGTTGCTCTACCCGTATCTTGAAGTGAAGCTTCACTCTTGACAAGAACTTGACCCTTTTGTGATTCAATAACACTTTCTAAAGTGATGAATTTATCGCCATCTTTAACACCTTCCTTTTTCTTTGTTTTTATAATCAAAAACTGATTTGCAAATGAAGGAAATTTATATGAGATTGATAAATTCTCAACTTTATAGTCATCTTTCAAATTTGAACTCATTGACTTAGATAAAGAAGCATTTCTTTTGAAAGTTTCATTTAAAATTGTAGCAATTATACCACCATGAACAATAAAGGGATAGCCACATAATCTGTGGCCAACATGAATAATTGATACTCCTTCATCCGTATCAACATTATGAAATATGACTGGCTTTACTAATATACCACCAGGTCTGGCCAATGTGTGTGTATGTAATGAAGGAATATTATATTCATCTTGGGTTTTGGTTTTGATTCCTTCTGCCGTTTTGTCCAATATATTTCTATCGAGATTCTCCCATGAGTTTAGCTTGACCCATTTATCTCCACTTCTGGAAAAGGCCAACTTTTGATAGATTGGTAAATTTTTCATTTCGTATTCTAATTTTACTGGTAACAACTCATCCAGAACTCCAGAATCGGTGAAACTCTCGTAATAATCAAAAATCGTTTCATTATAAGCTAAAAATGCCCCTATAATCAAGAAGGCTGAAGAAGTCTTCCAACTGAACCATGGTTTATCATATTTAGGTAAATGATCGAAAGGTGAATCAAATTCTGATCTCGTAACATATTGTCTCGCTTGTGGCTGCAATGATTGCTTGAAGGGCCTGAAAGGTGAATTCCTTGCCCCTATTCTTATTGGATATGCGATATTCTTCAATTGAGCTGATTTCATGTTCTGTTTCAATTCATTGATTCGTCTTCAGTAGAAGTCAATGATAATGGAATCCCCTGTTTTGTTCTTTTGAAGTTTCTGGCTCTCTTTTTTTCTTTTTGGTTTGGTTTTTTTGCGATGTGCACGAAAATAAATAGTTTTGCCGCAAATAAAAGTATCTGACGACCTACTCACTACACTTATTATATCAATTCTTTCAATCACACTTACTTCATTCTAGTCAAGTCATAGCTTAGTTTATGTCATGTAGACGTACTGCCTTTCTCTCTTCCATTTCTATCTTTGTCTAATTTTTACCTTTTTCTACCAAATTTCTCAGAAAATTCCACTAAATTACTTCTTCAAATAAAGAATATTAAAATCAATTGATATCAAAAGATACACTGATAATCCAAGCTGATTTGGAGTCCTTGATTTTCATAACAATTATAATTAAATAAAATAATGAAATTCTAAATAAGCTTCTATCATATATGATTTTGGTTTTTTTTTGGTTTTTTTTTTGGTTTTTTAATTTTAAGTAGCCCAACAAGCTTCATTTCTACATCAAGACCTTATGATTGAAAAGTCAAACAACAAAGCACTGAGATAATGTCTTACGCTGATGGATGAATTGTGAAAGGTAAATAGCGGTATATCAAGAACAAAAAACAAAAAGTCTTTCTCTCAGAGCCCAAGTAACTGAGCTGCTATCTGGAAGCCCAAAAATTGATTGCATAAAACAAGCTACAATTCATCCAACTAAGCAAACACAACAGAATGCTACATCAGTTTTTGAAATTCGAATATTACAAAGAATATTATCATTGTCCTTACATAACGTTTTCAAGCTTCACATACATATTTATCTTTTTTTCCCATAATGATAACATTAAACTACAAGAACAGCAAGAAAATGTTCTCTATTGCTTTGAAAGAACGTTTCACAGTTTCAATTCTTTAAGACATTTGTAGCCGTCATCTTCACGCTTCACTGAAATAAAGCGAAAAAAAAAAAAGCCATATAGGAAGTAACCTGGCAGGAATCTGGGAAAATTATTTGGATGGTCTTCATACTTTCTAGGCTTACAAAGCATGCTGCACATTTTGCAATTGCTGGCAATACAAAATGCTTAAAAAACAAAACGCAAAAAAAAACAATTATTCTATCAAGAACATCTTTCATGTTTTACATTATCATGATGTCGCCTTTGGCTATTTTGTAGAAACCAATTTTCCTGTTGCAAAAAAACCAATATTGCAGCTTCTAAAAGCTTAGTGTTGAAAATCATATTTTCGTTTTTTTCTGACCTTTCGATTATAATTTTTTTCTTTTCCTGAAAGTAGAATATAGAATTTTCTAGGAAATTGTCCACGATTAACCATATATTTTCAAAGCATTGCAAGCGATGTTCTATTATATCGGAACCTAATCTAACATGCAACCCAAGTTCGATATGAGGCAACCAGCTCGAGATATAAATATTATGAAAATGCGAAAATAGAAAACAAATGAAAAAAAAAAATGCAAAACTTCCTTCTTTATAAAAAACTTTTCTCTTCCTTAGCTTTTTTTTTTAACAAAAAAGGCTTTGTAGATAATGCTTAGTTCTCAGCTTGTGTAGAGATAGTATCGACGAACTGATAACAGAAACAACTTGAAATTATAGAAAAGAAAAATAGCGTGAGTAAATAAAGTCAACGATAGCTATACTTAAGACGTTCAATGCATCAAATGGCTTTTCAGACCTTTTCAGCAGGAGTGCAGAGCTTCTTTGACCATATTTTTGCTTTCTTTCCATGTCATGTTATGAGTTCTCAAGGTATGCGCACAATATATAATTGGAATTTCAAAATACAGAGAAAAGGGAATAAAATAAAGTTTTTCATTCGTTTCAATTATCAAAGAAAAGTGAGGATTTATTTTCAAAGTAGGTTGCAATTTAGCTTCGACACTCTCTAGAATTCAATTGATTCGTGAAGAAGAGTTTTCATCACCAGCAATCATAGAAGCAAAGTTTATAATGAATAATAGTAATATATATTCTTTTATATGTGTAATGGCAAAGAAAGTGTAACTATCCAAAAAAATACAATCATCTTCTTGCGATCAAGAGTTATTCTTATATCAATATATCCACCTGGGAAAACCGAAAACAATTTTAGCAATTGCAACTTTAACTGCTTCAAAGCGTTGGTTGTTTCTTTGGATGCCAAACCACTTCCACCAAGATTACCACACGTAGCTTTCCAAAGCAATCCATCATTCATTCAATCACCATAAGAGTATTCAGCTGAAGCCATTGTATTTTTAAATAAATGAGTTAGAGTTTCATACTCTTTTTGCAACTTCCGAACAAAGAACTCACAGTGTCGGGAGACAAAGTAACTTAGGCATTATAATTATCTACGTAGTAGTACCATAGCATTTACCGTTATTAGTGCCATTGATTATTCTCCTTGGTTGACCTTGGCCTGGCGTGCTGCTTGATTCAAGACATGAATGCAATATATTCAGAGGCTAGATTTAGTGCATGTGTTGATTTTCACTTTTTTAATGGTACACTGGCGTAACTCCTTTCAAGCCCTTGAATAAACTGTTTAACTTAACAACTCTTGTAATACCTTCAGCTAATCCAAAAAAGGAAAAGCACATGTTTGATGAAAATCAAGTTTAACACAACAAACGAAAGTTTAATTGGTGAATACTGGCTGGTCCAACGTTTAGCTAAATTCTTTAAGGTATATATATCCCTTTGACATTTAGGGACTGGCCCACTTTTCGCCTGATGCCGTAGAAACCCAACTGAATTCAATAAATATTACAGGCTGTACGCCATTGAATCACAGAGGAGTGTTGGACGAATTTGATCTTTGGTTCAGCAGCAGATCTACAAGAAAAACTGGAGTGCAACGTTTGTACATTCTTCCGATGAATAGTGTAAACAAAGTGTAATACTAAAATGGGCTTACTGCAAGACCTGTTCCACTCGCATATTGGCGAAATCAGGAGAATTCGATAGTTGACGATCGATTTGATCAGATACAATGATGCAACATTCTACGAACTTGGACTTACCTTGGACTTCAACATCTGTTGTCAAGCTACCAAGTTGAAAACGCCTCGAATAAGGATACACGCTTATTGCGCTAGACTTTCATTGGTTACAGACAATCTTGAATGAAACAATATTTGATGTGATCTCAGCCAAGATTGAGAAGAAAGAAAACAGAGAGAGACAAACAGCGATGGCACCTAATTCCTTAATTTAAGCAGATCAATATTCAAGTAAAAATTCGTGGGCTTTTATTGATTACTGAAGTTGAATAAAACGATACTAGCAGAAGACTGATATCTGGTTAAAGAGGTTCGTCGTTTCCAATTCAGTTTGATTTCTATGATATATCTCTAGCAAGTCTAACTTCTAGTTGCTGCTAAATCGAAGTTTAAGTTACGCGTTGAATAATCGTATTTCCGTTTATCTAGCTACAAACTTATATGTATCTAACAGATTTGCTTGGTTAGTCTTCGCTTTGACATAGTGAATTGATGTTATGAGCTATCTGGCTATAAAAGTCCTTCAAACTTATTGGGAATCATTCTGTGGTTATGGTTGCTTGAGGCGAATGTATTATTGAATAAAATCCAATATTCTTGCCGCGTTAGTTGCTTTGAAACGGGCATATTTTGTCTAATAGATCAAATTAGGAATGTGATTCCAAGTTTTGTTATTCAGGTATTTGGTTTATTCATATTAAAAAGCATACATTACGCCTGTAAACAGCTAGCGAGATCTACTAGAGTTTGAGTTCAATAAGGTATCGTATTCTTTTAACTTAAGAAACTTGGATGATGCATTTGCGGCACGATCTTCCAGGTACGTTTATGGTGGCATTTTAATTATAGCAGAGTAAGTGTAGTAACACCATGGTAAATATTGTAACATTCTTCTTCTGTAGTTTTCATAGCATAAGTTTGTACTTACGAAGGCTACGAAGCTCTGGAAGAGACCTATCCAAAACGTAAAACCACTCAAGTTATTGAATGAGATGCATATTTTCCATTAAAAAGTAAAATTACACAGTGAATAATCGTAGAAGAGAGAACATGAAAGGTAGAAAGAAAACAAGGACTCTTCTTCTTTATTATTTGATCTTGTTCAAAGAAATCACTGTCATTTCTGTTGCGTCTGAAAGTTATCTGAGATAATATGTATTTCCAGGTTACGCTGAGTATAAGAAAAACACAATTTCGCATTTAAGTTTTATGTCTACAAATAGATTGCTGTTATCATATTAAAAGAAAACATATTATTTCCCTAAGATCTATGCCTACTTGCTACTAATCAAAATATCGAAATGCAGCTCAGCTACATCCAGAAGTTACTTGAGTGAATAATATGGAACACTATCAACCAATCTTCATTAATCGAAGGGAAACATTGTACCAGAGGAGAAATGGCTTTCAGAGGTGTTTAATTGAAATACGAACAGTATGCGGGACAGTAGTACCAATTTGAAGAAATATAAGATTTCCGCAAATCCTGAAACTAGAGAGGCTTCTCAATTCATTTTTTTTAAATACACATCACTAACTTAGATTTAGGATATACTCTGATGTATTCTTGAACAACTTTTGCAATTTCTCAAAATTTGCGCTAAAGTGACATTATTATATTTACTTACTTTTTATCTTTAGAGAACAAATCTCATAAAAGTGAAATAAGGATCTTCATAGATATTTCAAATTATTGTTTTTCTTTTATTCGCAACACCTCATTTATCAACATTAGCAGTTATTATCCGATTGTATGAATCAATTAGGCAGAACCATATGTGGTATATTCCTCTTCAAGTGGATTCTCAGTTAATAGTCATCAAGGGAATACAAAAATTACCTGGTTACTCTCTTCTTTATTGATTGTTTCGTTATTCATTAGTAGTTTATGTATCTTACCATCTTTTCCGATCTTTTAGCTCTACCATACATATATAAATCATCAAACAACAATGAAAAATTCCTGGAGGATGATCTAGTCTACTTGTTTTCTTCCCTTTTCTTCCCCGTCGTTTTTTCTTCAGACTTTCTACTTTACTTTTTAAAGAACCTTTTTTTTTCACTTGTTCTTCTTGTTCGAAGAAACCATTTGGTGGGTTCTGTGAGCTCTAATGACCATTACGTTCGCCTTATCGTATTCTCTCTCTGCCCTTTCTTTTACGTGTGGATTTAAATATCAATTGGATTTTCAGAAGTGTAAAGTTGAATCTGGTAATTTGGTAATGGACTGCCGTAGCTGGCATCGCCGTCACATTTGGAAAACGTGAGGAAAAGTTAGTTCTTATCTGTATGCAAATAATTTTCAACCTGAAGAGAAAAATCTCAGCTTTAAGAAACAAAAATGAGGGTCTCTTAATTTAATTCAGCCTTTTAAGCGTTGTTGCAATTACCGCCGAAGAGAGAGTTTTTTCAACGCCAGTTATTTTCTTCAAATGTTGTGTGAATACTAATTTAGTCAAGAAATTTTAGTCAAGAGATTAAATAGCGCATAGATCTATTGAGCGAAATAATATACCAGGAATATACAAGATCTGAAAAACACATTCTTTGAAAATAAATTCACCACTAATATAGACTCTTTTATAAAAGCAAAACTCACTTATTTTTATGACTAGAAGTTGAATGATTAAATATGCTACAAATTTTATATTTTTAAGTGGATTAGTATAAGTAATTTAGTATTAAAAGGATAAGTTATCTTGGTTCGAACCTTTGTTGAAAGCCTTCGACTTGCTTGAATATTGATTAGCTTAATGGTAACAAACCGGCTTGAAAGTAGAACAAGTACTCGTATATATATGCATGTCAAAAGCACGATTATTCATCTAAGCAAGGTTTTAAGCATTTAATTTGTGAAACAGATTATAGCTTTTGAGTTACCAATTTTTATAACCTTCTTATCGATATATTCTGAAGTAACTGAAAGGTAGTGAAATATGACCTATACTACGTAAATAGCTCGTTGATTCTATGAACAAATTCACTCAACTTCTTTTAATTCCATCGAATAACTCTCTTTTTTCGAATTTCAACTTTCTATAAATTGTGCTTTTATGCTTATGTAATTTTATATGTTTGCTTATGTAATATTTACCATAGTTTTGTTAAAGGTTGCAAAAAAAAGAAAGAAAAAAAAATTCTGATATAATATTATACATGTTTTCCGGTTATGTATATCTATATCAAAACGTGAAAGGTGTTTATAGTTCCTTGTTTTATTTTTGAAAGTTATAGCAAAAAAAATGAATTTAGTGTGTCGTAAAAAACAAATTGACATTATGTTACTATCAAGGCTCTTTCTATAAGCCATTTGACTAGAAAGTCGATCCTGGTTATTCCAAGAAAATCCTGTTTTCTTTAATCCCTCGCTCTCTTATCTTTTCTTCTGTTAATATAAGGAGATGCTGCTTGATAATCACCTCCCTTATGTTTTTGAGTTAACTTTTGCTTAGAATTAGCTCTTCTCAGAAGTTCGGGTTTTCGTGAAAACATAAGCATTTTCAAGAGACTTTTAAATACAGCTGAGGGCTGCAGAACTATATATCCTATTGAATGGGTGCTAGAGTGGACTCTCTCTCTGTGTAAATCCTGATGCAATACTTTTCTTTTGAACCTGCGTGGGCTGGACAGTGTAACTTGCCAAAGCTGGAAGTATTCCAGTCAATCTCTTTGTCCTATACAATAATTGAAATTCGTAAATATTAGCTGTCTCTATAGAACAATCAGATTACAACTGCTAAATGTTCTTCCAATACTTAAGCTATTTGATATTTTTATCGTACGTCTCAGAGCTAACAAGATTACCTACACTTTATACATGCTATATTTTTTTAACTTTATAGCAGAACTGATGTATAGTTATGAGATTAGCCAAGTGGTCACTTTGGTAGCAATAGAATTAATAGTTTTTCTTATTCATAGTTTCTTCTTAAATATCCTCTCATCTGCACTTCTTAAAGTTCTTAATTGTTTTTGCTAATTTTTGCAATTAAAATGACTAAATATGAGAAAAAAAAAAAAAAAAGAGAGTATTAAATATATTAACATCAATAAGAAGGCACACAGAAACAACATACACCCTATAACTCTGTGAACCCAGTGGTAAAGACAGTTATACCAGCATCTTTTTCTTATAATTCAACTTTTCAAAAATGCTAAAATTGTGTATTGCCGCATTTTTCTCAACTAGTCAAAAAAAGAAAAAAAAAACAAAAAAATGTACGGGTTGCTAATTAATTTTTTTATCTTATAAATTTTGATTCCTTTTTTTCTTTTATCATCTTTCAACTTAATGGTGGTTAACAACAACTCTTTTGAATATAGGCTTTGAAATTTTGATCACACGGCTTGGAAAGCATTTGAAAAATACGAAGGTGTTTTCATCGAACTTAGTGAAAGTATTATTCAAAAAAGGGCCTTACTGTTCATTGGTAAAATGGAAGTACGAATAAGCCAGGAAAACCTGGTCTTAACTGCAAGTCCTTTAGAACCAACAGGTATATCACAACTCTCCACCACAAACGATATCCATTCCAACAACATTGCATCATCCAGCTCATTAACATCTTCTTCTCGAACACAACCATCTGAGTTTACTCCTGAGCCACAACAAGCTACTCATGAATATGAATTAAATCAGTCAGAGTCTCTTAGGTTTTTATATGATTTACTCTACGACGAGGAATCAAACCTTTCTAAGTCAGATATTCTTAGTATCCTTGAATCTTTGAAGAAAAGAGAACGCTCTTTGCCTTTTTCTTTTGCTAATACTCGTGGAACTGATATTCAGGGTATTAAATGGCCATATAAACTAAGGGACAAATTTTCAAAGGAAAGATTCAGGGTTGGTAACAAACAATGGTTTCATAATATACCTGGATCACGCGAAGAAGCATTAAAAGTATGTTCATACTGGAATGTCAAGAGTTCAATTTTTTTGAATACTTAGATTACTAACTTTTCTTAATTTTTTTTTATAGAATCTCAACATTAAAACTTTCCAAACAAAGACCGATTTCTTCCAATTCTATAGGTTTTTCAGTAAGTTGAAAATCCACATCACTCATTTCCAGTTGAGAAATTTGATCTGCTGTGGTCCAGATCTATCAAATGGTATATTTTATCCCCTGAGTTACTTGCATGATCATAACCTTCAAGCTATTGATTACACTGAAACCGACTCTACAGATTCCTATCACAACTTCTTTAAGATCAATAGATTAATGCAAGATGATAAAAGTATGACTCGTTCTATGAAGTTGGATTGTCTCATTGATTCGAGAAACCTACTACGGAATTCCAATAGTAGAATTTCAACAATAGCATGCTCCGACTCTTTACTAGCGAGTGGGACATTTGAAGGTGGTTACATACTACAGGACATCAGTGACCCTGATAATTCAAAGTTCATAGGAGAATATTGTCTTACTAATAATGCGGACGGGATAACAAATCATATTGTCATCAATAACAATGACCAGTTAGTTATTTCTTCAAATGACAAGTATCTTAGACTTGTTGATATAGCTAGCTCCTCCACTAATTCAAAGTTACTTCCATTTGCCATCAATTGTGTTGCAATGAACCCGAGAAATAGAAATGAAATTTTTGTTACTGGTGACCATACCGATTCCTTCATTCTTGATACTCGGGAGCGATCATGGACAGACGTGGAAAACTTGAAGAATGGATTTAGGGGTCATAAAGATTTTGGATTCAGCTGTGATTGGTCTCGAGGGAATGATAATTTTTTGCTAACAGGGAATCAGGATGGCTGCGTGAGACTTTGGGATAAGAGGAATCATAATAAGAGTCTATATTCCTGGAATGGTTCACTTGGTTCTTCATTTAAAGATAAATGGGATGATAGAACTGGAGGTGGTCCAGTAAGAAATACCAAGTTCAGTCATAGTGGTGAATTCATATGTTGGGCTGAGAGTTTGGACCACGTTGGTATTCTTCAGGTTGATGATTTATTATTGTCTGATACGAGTGAGTTAAAACTGAGGGTTCAGTCTATAGAATTTGTTGGTAAATGTATAGGACTCAATTTTGTTGCCTCTGACTCAGGTTATGGCGAAAATTTGATAGTAGGTGTCAATGATTGTCCATTGGGTGGTATTCTTAATTATAAATTAGATAGTCGAGAGAAATCGCTCGACTTTGATTTTTGCTTTTAGATCGGATGTTCATACATAGTAATTTGAATATCGTACTTTTATTGGTTTCGTAACTAACTTTATACAACTACATAAACTCATAAATAACGTCATTAAAATTTAATGACTACCATAAATCATCAACATTCTCACTCACTTGTAGCTGACCACCAATTTCCTTGATAAGTGTATCAACTTGAGCTATCTTCCAACCTTCCTTAGTCAATGTGGCTATAACCCTGAGTTTGTTTCGGGCCTTTCCAATAACTTTTTCAAAGGTTGCAACCTCTTCGTCTCCATTTGTAAGCAGTATTTGCTCGATTAAGCTCTCTAGCTGAGTTATATGATTATTCAATGATTTGTTTGCTGACCCTCCATACTTCTCTATATTAAGATTCCAATCTTCCAATAGTCCCTTGATGTATCCAATAATCAAAAATCTTTGAAAACCAGTCTGATAACCAAACTCTTTTCCTTCCATATGCTGCTGCCTGGTGCTGTGTTCTTGACCTTCCTTAAACCCTTCTTGATAATAAACCTCCTCTAGATTCAAGACTTCATCTGCCTCAATGTCTATGTCGATCATATCCATTTGTTCCATTTTTCTTCTTTTAACGTCACTCATTTGCTCAGACGGTTCACTTCATCTCTTTTTTTAAATATTACTAGAAGAGCCTATTAGTTTTTTTTGTCTCAAAGATTTTTTTTTTTTTTTTTTTTCAGTTTCGCAAAATGAGTAAGACGAAAAAGAAAACAAGCTCAAATATATAGGAAATGCAAATTACTTTCAACTAAAAACATTAAGAATAACATTCTGAAAATCCGGGTATCCTTGATGATGGCTTCCGACTTTGAAGATGACTTTGAAGAAATTGAAGACATACCTCAGAAAGCCCTGAAAAAGCAACGCGAAAAGCAGTCTTTGAAGTTAAATTATGATTCGGATTCATCACTTGAGGATTATGATGAGCCAACCACCCAGAATACGGATCAAACCAAAGAGTTGAATCCGGTGGAAGAACATGTTATGGACGATAATGATAACAATACTAATAATGATAATGATAATGGTAACGATAATGATAACGATAATGACAAAGGTAGTGATAGCGATATGTTCTCCAGCGATGATGAGAGCGATGACAATACAAAAGAAGATAAAACCAAGCCATTCACGAAAGGAAAGAAAGTGGGTCTGGAATCTAACCGCAATGAGGTAAGCGACTACTTTGAAGATGATAATGCCGGGAATAGTGAAGCGCAATCGCTTAATTTAGAAGATGATTTAGATGAAGAGCA
The DNA here is from genome assembly GCA_030444945.1 of Hyphopichia fennica. Taxonomy (NCBI): domain Eukaryota; kingdom Fungi; phylum Ascomycota; class Pichiomycetes; order Serinales; family Debaryomycetaceae; genus Hyphopichia; species Hyphopichia fennica. Next base: position 36,681 of record JAJMOB010000054.1, read on the forward strand.
AACAGACGCTCAATTGAACTATTTCAACAACGTAGAGGAATTTGATGAGTCTGTTCAATCTCAGAGAATAGACAAAAAAAAGCTAAACGTGAAAATTGAATCTTTCAATCTTGAAGAGGAAGAAAGAGATGGGAAATTCGATACTGAAGGTAATTATATCAGAAATGATTCATCAGATGTTGAGGACGACAATCAGGATTTTTGGATCAATCAGTCGAAGAATGCAGACATATTAAATGCCAAAAGAGCTCAGCTTAGGAGAGAAGAGGTAATGAGAGAAAGTTCAAAGCCTAAAGAATATATTTCAACTGAAGAGCTTCTCTCAAACTTAATTGAGTATTTGGAACCAGTGGAGACCCCCATAGAAGCTCTATCTAGGTTTCATTCGATAAGACAAAAGCGTAGAAAAGAGCGGGCTGCTAACAAGAATGGCGATGATATACGAACATCCATTTTCAAAATCACTGAGTGTTGTGACACTTTAGTAAATGACAAGGGTTTATCCACTGCCTATGATTTAACAAAAGAAGAGCTTATGCGAAAATATACCGCAGAAACTGGTGAGAGCTATAGACAGAACATTAAGGGAATCAAAAGAAAGAGGGATCATGAAGATGAAGATAGTGATGATTCGAAGGAATATTCAATCAAGGATGATCGGTATGTCAGTGAAAAAGTTTGGGAGTATAAATGGGCTGACGAAGAAGAAATTCACGGTGCATTTTCAAGTTATGAAATGAATTATTGGGTTGATAATTACTTCGATAACAATGTTCTTGTACGTAAGGTTGGTGATCAGGATTTTCGATCTCTAAATGAAGTAAATTTTGAATAGATTCCATCCATTGAATTATTTATTTAAATCTATAATTGTACTATTATACATTATTATACGGTATCATTTATGTACATGTTACTCATTCTGCAAGGTAGTTCAGTAAAGGAAAGTCGATGTCCCTCGAGATTGCTTCCACCGTAGACCAACTGATGTTACATTTCCACCTTATTTTCGAACTCAAGACATCCAATGCATAGGTACGTGTGATTAATCCAAGAGAGGCCAATGTAGCAATTTGACTGTTTAGGTCAATAGTAGAATTTAAGGTGAAAGAAGCGAATTCGTAATCTTTTCTTGCTTGTTCTCTTTCTGTCAAATCTTGATACAAATGATAAAAATCCAGGTTTGATTTACTTAATACATGAGCTTCATTTCTGTAGATCACAGAAAGAATAGCCCTCAATCTTTCTAAATCGAAGTAATTGGGTGAAAGAAGTCTATTATCGATATCATTCTTCGATAACAAGCCCTTTTTATTGACATTTTTACGCGTCTTTACTTTGAGGGAATTCATTTTAGAAAAGAAATGAAGATCATTCTTCGATTCGACGAAAGAAGCAAGGTAAGAAGCAATAAGAATAAATTTCGAATGGTATGGCAAGTCTTTAACACTTATGGAGTTGTTCTCCTTTTCTTCCATTGATGTGGAGTACTCATAAATAGAAGAGTTGTTAATCACGTTATCATTATTGAATAAGCCTCTATCTTCTTGGTATATTTTGATGAAATCGGTAGGCTTATACTTACCCAGTAGAACGGGATCAATAAACCCATTCCAAAGTTTATCACAAATATCGATTAAGAAATTCATGTCTGATCCCGTATATGCAAAAAAGACATCAACAATGAGCTTGGTATATTTTTTCCAAAAATCGAGTCCAACTTTTCCATCGTATTTGTCATTTCCAAAGAAGCAAAACTGGTTTGACTGTAATATTTCAACTACTTGTTCTTCAGAGTATGCTTTGAAAAAGATATGTGGTATGGAAGAAGTTACAACTTCCTTTGGATCTTCATGGGACACCACAAATATTATGCTTATGTTTTTAATCTTTGAATACTCATTAAGTCGAAGAAATGCAGGAAAAAGGTTATTGGTTGAGTCAATGCATTGATCAAATCTGTCTAAGACCAAGATATGATTTTCTTTATAGTTGGACTCTTCAATGAATTGTTCCAAAGCTACCACAAAACTAGCGAAATTTTCACATAATAAATCAACATTGGAAACTTCCAGGCCCTTATAATTAAATTGTTGTTGATATTTACTTAAGTCGATCCCGCTATCCTGTTTTATTCTTTTTAGACATCTTTGAAGTAAGAGCTTCTGGGTAATACATTCATCACACTTAACTATGCTTTTGTTGACCCCCAAAGACTCAAGAAATCTTTCAACAGTATATGTTTTCCCAACAGCTTTATAACCGCTGATAACTAATGAAGGAATCAGTGATGCTGCATCTTTTGAAATGAAGGAATCAAGTAGCTCAATCTCAGTATCTCGAGCCCTCACTTGTCTCTTTAGCTTTTGAAGTTCTGAATCAACTAACACCATTATATAAGTTCTGTGTTGTAATGGGGAGAGGACACGATGAATAGAGTAAGTTGTGATATGAAAGCGCCGAAACACCTTTTGAACTTGGGTTTTACAGCGCGTTTTTCACTCAAAAAAAAAAAAAAAAACTTGCAAAAGGAACAAGATCAAGATAGAATATGAGCTCAGCTTCAACGTATTACATAGTTTTTAAGTAATTAGATAAAAAAATTGATATTAAGTTCGAATGAACACGAATTATAGAAACTAAAATCACTATATATACAAATAAGCAAATAAACAAACAAACATACGGAAATCAAACAACAAAAAACAAAAACAATGACAAAAACTAATATATAAAAATTTAAGAATATAGTTTACTTAGACTCTTCTATTAAGCCCTCGAGTAATTTCAAACCAAAATGCCCAGCGATGTTTGAAAATACTTTCATTCGGTTTTCAACATCTTCATGTTTGACAGTCTCGACCCAATCACCTGAACATTTACAATGTTCACTCATATTATCGACCTTGACCAGTTGACATTTAGTACATTTGAAATCTTGGGTGAAGAATTGGACCATCATTTTATTGAACAGAGTTATAAGCTCTTCTTCGATAGTAATCTTATTGTACTCTTTAGAACAGTTTGTACATGTGAAAATATCTCTTTCTTCATCCCTACAAAAATCAATATCTCTAATGAAATTACAGTAGTCACAAATAATATGAGGAATTTTCAATGACGTACTAGGATTTTGGAAAGTGGCTTCTCGACTGAATTCTCTTACATCAAGACCTGCTAATAATTCTTTTCTTAAAAGGCTAACTTCGATTGTACGCTTTTTTGACAAAGTAAATACAGCACAGAGGAATTTCACTAATTCCAAAACTGGATTTCTCATCTTCAAATATGACCCAGGAAGTTTTGGAAATTCATATTCAATCTTCAATTCAGGGCTAATGATAGATTCATTTTGTTGGCGGTATAATCTTTGCAACCTCTTTTCCAATGGTTTTCTGAAAATTTCCATCACTCCATTCTTAAGATCATCTTCCTCCACTTCATCAGATTCACCCTTTTTCTGACCTTTTAATATATGACCAATTTGAGTTATTCTCGGGGTACCAGATTGTGTATTTCCCAATGAATTTTCAGTCTTATGTTTGACCAATGAATCCAAAAAGATCACCAACCAATCTTCAAATTCATTCTGAAAGATAATAGGTAAGAACTTCTTGATTTGCCAATTATTAACGGGCATCAAGTTCTGAATTTCGTCATTAGTGATTTCAGTACAATATCTTCCACCAAAGTTGTAATCATCCATCCAAATCAACAAATCCCAATACTTGACGATTCTTAAATCTAAGAAATTGAATAGTGGCTTTGATCTAGCAGCCTTGATAATATACTGACCATAAGCATATGAGTTTTCAACAGAAACTCTAGTTGTCTGAAGTATTATCCTGTTTCTATTAGCAAAGACGACTTGAGCATTCATTCTCCTGAACTCACCAATTAATTGCAACAACGCCTTGGAGGTCAAATTATGAACATGATAGTGTAAGGAATTATCATATAAAAATGAATCCTTTCTTTGAACCCACGAAACCAAGTGATTCATCATTGAATCAGCATTAATGTTATATCTCATAGCATCATCCCACCAATCTTTAACCATAGACCTCAAAATACTCAATGATGGTGTGGAAAAAGAGTCTTCTGCCATAGTCGATGCACCATTATTTTGATCATATACCATACTATCTTCAGCTAAATCAGTACCTTCTGCTTCATTAATAAGAGCACTTGTCAATATAGTATTGATAGTTAGAGTACCTATTTCAACTTCTAAACAAGCGGTTTCATAAATTTCGGGATTGTTAATTGTCGGGAAGTCAAAGCTTTCCAAATCTTGGGATTTGTCAGCTTCAAAACCACCATGATCAGGTAACAGGTTAGATGACCACCACAAAACTATATTATTATAACTTAACCTTCTAGCATATTCAATATCAATTAAATATCCCATATTTTCTGTTTGAAGGTTACATAACGGAATTTTACCATAATTGGAAAGCGAGATCAAATTTTTGATCCAAGAAGCTAAAACAAAATAATGATTGATAACTCTTTTAGTGATTAATGATTGCCAGCCAATGGCAGGTAATGAAAGCTCAGTGACATTCATTTTTATGGTTGGGAAATCCGCAGTTGCAGTAAGATAGGTGAGGACCTTGCTAACATATGGTGATTGGATGGTAAAGAGAGCTTTATTGCTTCTACTTTCATGGATCTTAGAAATGAAGGTATTAAGCTTCTTGTATAAACTACCTCTGTTATTGAAGTAGTTGGTATCAAATGTCATTTCAGCTGGGTATTCAATAATATTGTATAACTTTCCGAGTCTATCTTTCTTATTTTCATAAACTTCTTGATAAATTTTATGAATATTCGAGGGTAACTCCTGTGCATTGGATGATGGTTTCAAAACAAACATGGTAGCCGAATTATCCCAAGTCTTAAAAACAGTAAAAAATTCATAACTATTAGTCACAATGTGTAACAAATAAACAATATCCATATTAAACCTTTTTAAGTACGAGTCTTTTTCAACTTTCGATAAGTCTTTCATATTGAAACCATTTTTCAACCCTTTCCCTAAAGCACCAACTTTGGTATCATCAAACCTAACAGTGTTACCTAAGTTAATAATGGCTCTATCAACAGAATTGATTCCACTTTCATAGAGTCCTAATATTTTCGAATCTTGTAATAAGCTGTCAACCTTGCTGATTTCTTCATTGTAAACACTTTCCGGCATCAAAAACTTATATAGGTTTGAACCATCGTGCCCATTTGGCAAAATTGCATTTGACTTCTCAATTTCACAATTCTGGATAGTTTTCTTATGAGAGATTTCAGTTTTAAATGTAGCAAATATCTGTTTTGGAATACGGAAAATGAAAGAGTGAACTTTGTTACCAGACAGAATATAAACTTTGACATCACCAGGGGCAGTAGGATCAGCTTTGTACTCTAAAATTTCCCAATCACTACCAGCAACACTTTCAGCTTGTTTACGGAACATACCACCAACAGAAGACCTGTGTGAAGATTCAGTATTGTTCCCGAATATCTTTCTTCTTCTTTCCTTACTTTTGGCTTGTACCTTCCATTTGGCCTTTTGATATTGCAAGTAACCAATATAATCGTCTATCATCAGCGGACAAGATCCATTCAAAATTGCGCTATTTCTTTCTTCCTCTTCCGTGTCTGCAGTTGAATTAGCTTTACCATTACGTCTTTTTCTAGATGTAACCTTACCAACCTTAGGCTTATAAACCCCAGAGTCAAGTTCACCAAAATCTTCAATATCTTCAATTTTTTTAACTTGATTTTGAAGTGCTTCTGATTTAGTTGACTTGTCAAAAAATGAAGCAATGGAAGATTGTTGTTTTGTATCATCCCTTGTTTTTATTCTTTTTTGCAACCAATCTGGGTGTGGAACTCTAGGAACTGGGTTTTTTACATCTTGCAAAGCAGCAGGAATGGTAATAATTTTTTGTACAACAGAAGCCAAACGTTCATAATAATAGTTCCAGTCGATAACGGACCGTGGATCAAAATTAGTAAGAGAAGGGTCTTTTAACCATTTCTTGAGGAAAAACTCTTTCTTCTCTGAGGAAAAGATAGAAACAGGAATAGCTCTCTCAGTGACTGGACTACCTATTGGTTTAGAACTAATAATATATTTACACGCAAGACCAGCATCTTTGACCATTTCTTCACCTAAGAACTCACCCAATCTTTTTGCTGTAGTGATTGACGTGGACTTTTGGCTTCCATATTCAACTAAAGCTTTGGACATACTTCTATTCTCACAAATAAGTTCAATTAAGTCCTCATCTTCTAACATCCCACCCTTGGTATCTAAAACATCCAACCAATTATTTGCAACCGAAGCAACAGCTTGGTAACAGCCTTCCAAGGTTTCACCATCTAAAAACAACTTAAAAATGTCGGATTGAAAATTCTTAATCAATTGTAGCTCACCTCTTCTTTTTAATTCGAAACCTTTCAATTCGGCTAAAGATCCATCATCGTTGAAAACAGCGTATCTTTTCTTCAAACCTTTGCCTTCTTCTTTGGAAGTAGGTAAAATCATTGCTTTATATGGTCCATCAACTTCGAAGAAAATAGAGTTTTCTGATCTTGTCTTATATTTCAAATTTTCACTATCGACCAAGTCTTGGTATTGATGATTTGTAAACTTATCATGGACGATATAATTTAACATAGAACAAGGATATTCAACGAAGATCTTTTTACCATCTTTACACTTTAAGTTGAAGTTTTCTGGGAATGATTTGGGTAAGATACACCAGATACCATCGGTATCTAATTCCAAAGGTCTTCCTAATCTTTCAACTAATGATCTTGCCATTTGAATAATAGTTGCACCTGTAAGACAAGTAATACCTGCCATTTCCATAGAATACCAACGAGAACCTTTTCTCATTACATAACCATAGAAAGAATTCAAAATAACTTTATGGGCCAATTGAAGTGAGTCATACAAGACAACCATTTTTTTAGCTTCATCTTTAGCAATTGTATCAGAAGAATCAATTTTTGATGTTTTCCCCTTCCAAACTTTAGCCAATGTTTTGAATTCGTAACGACGATCTCTAAAATTTCTAACAGTATTAACATAGAATGGGTTTTCTCTTTGACAGACAATCGCTTCTCTAGTGACAATTTTGTTTTGTTTAATTCTATGATAAACTTTTCTTGAATAATCACTTAGTCTTTTCTTGATGAGCAGAGCTTGTTCTGAGTATGGAAGTTCATCAAAAGATCTTTGAGGTAACCAAGGTTTTGCACCTGGAAAATTTTCATTTTGCAAAGTTCTTTTGATCATACCGTATTCGTTCATTTCGGCTGGATAATATTCTCCTCTCCAAGCCCAAGGTAACCTTCTATCACAGTTTTTACCTGGTCTATTGAAGTCACAAGCTGCACAGTCTTCTTCTGATTTCATTGAATCTGGTTGTAATCTGTTGGAAGTCATAATATTTGGATACATAGAGGCAACATCGACATGATAAATCAAAGGGGTTTCATTTCTTATAGGATTTTCTCTCAATTCAATTAATTCACTTTTAATTTGATTATAAACTTCATCAAAATTTTCAATATCGTCCATTTTTTTACCGTTTTCAACTTCCACACAAAACTTAAGAGATGCTTCTAGATCGTTCAAAAGTTCATCAATAGCAGTAGGGTCAACTTTAAATTTATTTGGAATATCACTCCTGAAAACACCAGCTTCTAGAGATTCGACATGACCACCAACATAAGTTTCAGATTCTAATAAATGACCATCATAAAATCTTTCGATTGGATCAGTATATTTATTAGGTAAAACGATATCTTTTTCATAAGCTTGAACCATCAATAACATTTCACATAAAGTACCAGTACCCTTACGCAAGACTTCATCAGGATTCAATGGAATAATAGTACACAACGAGAAAATGAAAGGATGGACATACTTATAATATAAATAGTAAGTTGCAACTGCATCAGAAACGGAATATTCAGAAAGTAGTTGAGGTTTTTCATAGGCATAAGGAGTCATTAATTCGGGATCAAGTTCAGTTGGATTATAACCTAATTTTGCAGTAGTAACAGCTTTCAAACCTTGAGAACCCTGAGGAAGATAGGAATCTCTTTTAACCCATCTAAAACAATCCATATGAACACAGTATTTTGATTTATATTCACCTTCATTATCCTTAGCGAAACCAATCTCATCAAACATATTCATATCATGGAAATTTGTTCTATTTTCAACGAATGGCCAATCGAAGAAGTCCCCATTAAAAGTTGCAATAACAGTTGGCCTAGAGTCTCTTATATGTTCGAAGAATCTCATTAAAACGTGTTTTTCATCTGGTTCATTAAAAATTGTGAACAAACCAGGATATTCTGGTTTAGGAGTATATTCGAAATCTTCTATATCTTCAGAAATGATTTCACGATTTGTGATTAGATAACCATCCCCATCAATCATATAAGAAATCATCATAATTTGATCAATTTTAGCATCTGGGAATTTCAATGGAGCTTTTGTAGTTTCGATATCAAAAGCTAAAACAACTGGATCAGCAAAGGCAATTTTTTCTGTATCTTCTTCTAAAGATGCATCACCGTGTTTTACATAAACATCGTACCATTTACCAACTCTGATATTTTTATCAATCGAAACTCTTACATGATAAGGAACATCATATTCTCTAATGTCATCGATGAATGTAGTTGGATCAACATTGGCAGAATCTGAATTTTGATTATTAAAGTTATTCATGACCTGAAAGACATCTCTTGATTCTCGATTCATTTGATTATCTTTAATGATGGGAGCCAATAACCTTCTAGCAGTTAATAAGTCCGAAATATTATGAAATGTTAACTTAATCAAAGTTTTCTTTAAACCAACTAAATGATTAGGTAAGGATAAATCTTCTTTATCAAGTCTAGAAACACTTTTTAAATGACAGGGTTCTAAGAATTTTTTAAGCATTTCTTCTACTTCAGCTTCACGACCAGGGATGACAACTAAGTAAAAATAAGGATCAAGTTTGATAGTGATTTTGAATGAACCCCCTTCTTCATCTAGGAAGTAATAATCAACACCAGAATAACCAGCAAGATAATCGTCAGTTGGGATAGTGGTAGCATGCATATTGATCAACCAACCTTTACGAGGTTTAAGGCCATCTAATTCTCCATGATCAATACGATCAAAACCCATGATAGAATCGAGCTGATCAATTTTGGTTACTAATTCGTGCTTTTGGATAGAATCATTTAACATGGGATTGGCTTTAGAAATATCGAAATCTTCATTGCGGTCTCCTCTGAATTCAGATCGTATAGTGTTAGCTCCCTTTTTAAAGCTATTATTATTAGTATTATTGTTGTTGTTACCATTCTTAACAAAACGAGCAGAAGTCGATCCTTTGAATGACAGCTGCGGTTTCGAGGACATGATAGTTATTTGATGATATTAGTGATGAAATATGCTGGAGGAAAGTTAGAACAGTGGCAAGGAATGCAGGAAATAAATATTAGGATAAAAGATAAAATTAAGGGGAAATAAATGCAGTATATATTGAAACAGAAATAAATAGGATTTTGAAATGAATAGGCACTGTTATAAGGAAAGATTAAAAGTAGTAAACGAATAAAGAAAAAGGAAAAGCTAAACCAAGGCAAGAAGATTAAGTAATATGGAAAAGTCCCTGGATCATCACCATAGTAAGCTTGAGAGAAACACTAACACTTTACAGGAGGATAAAAAAAAAAAATGAAAATTACAAAACAGAGGGACAAAAGAGAAACCAAAAAAAAAAAAAAAAAAAAAAAAAAAAAAAAAAAAAAAAAAAAAAAAAAAAAAAAAAAAAAAAAAAAAACGCGTTTTTCTTTTTTTTTTTTGGAGACGAAAAAACTAACAAAAAACAAGAGAAAGATCGTTGTGGGACAAACTGAACAAAGTTGAAAGAAGTTGAAAGCACCTCCATACACGGTATGGAGAACCATGTAGACTACACTGAGAAGAGCTGGAAAAGATTAAGGTTTGGGTCTATATTACATAAGGGGAAGAAAGTATATATATATGTATATATCTATACAACGAACATGAGATTATCTACTCATGAAAAGAATGATGAAGAATTGGACAACCACGGCATAAATAAATAAGAATTGAATTCTCAATTTACGTTGTCTACTAGAAATACTATTACTAGCAGTGCTACTGGTAACGGAATCACTACTAGGTAATACGAGGAATTTCAAGGATCTCATGAGAAACAATGATAAACTAGCGGTAACAACAAGAACAACGGAATAGTAAACCAACCATCCACCACCAATCATATGTTTCCAGCATAAAAGTACAATGATTGAAACGTATTTATAACCACTAAATGCAATCAAATCCCAAATTGAACTTTGAGTAGAACAATTTAATAAATAAAGACCAATTTTAAAAATGAAAATATCAAGTACTGAACAAGCCAAAGTTTGAGATGCTAAATAACCAAATAATTGAGGATGAAATTCACCATTCAAACCTTGAAATGAAGACCATAATAATATATAGGTCATAAAAGCCATCAAGGGAATATATAAATCAGGAGCATTGACATCATAAGCAGGAGGAGCAAATGATATCCCCGCTGGAGTTGCAACTCCTACAGGGGATGCAACACCAGCAACCCCCAGGCTAATATTTGGATCTGAAGCGGTTAATCGATTCCAATTTTTATTTCTATAGGGGAAAAGAATCAATCCAATTTTTTTCAAAACGTATGAATTACTAACCTTAAAATAATAATTTAAATCCAGAGTCCCCGGTATAAAAGATCCAAAATTTTGTTGAATATATTGATTTGAAGTACCAAAACTTGATTTAGCAAATTGGGCCGCCATGGATGCGGCGGGATCATTTAGAAAAGCAGAGTACGGGGCCCCAGCAGCGTTACCTTGTTGTTGAGGTTGTTGTTGAGGGTGTTGTCCCGCTTGTGGAGCAAAGTACTGCTGTTGTTGTGCTTGTTGTTGTTGTTGTGGTTGACCTTGTGGTTGACCTGGCTGTTGCTGTTGAGGTATGGAGTTGCCATACTGAGATTGACTCAGATATGAGTTGGCATGCTGGGGTTGTGGGTGCTGCAAGTTACTCTGGGCAATGTTTCCATATGGCGAGTACATGATGGGTCTGACTGTCTAATGGATCAGGCTATAATGCAATTGGTAATGTAATTCACTTGGGGTTAATCTCTTGGTCTTGTTCTTTTACTTTTCTGTCTTTTTCTAACTTTTTTTTTTGTTTGGTTTCGTTGTTCATAAAAGTAGTGCACGGGGCACAAGAAATAGCTAGACTTCCTTATTAGGAAAGCATGTGCTACGCATGATTACATAGCCACTCAGAAAGAAAAAACAAAAAAAAAAAAACAAAAGAATCTCATAGAAAAAAAGGGAAAATCCAACGGGGCAATCTAAAAATTGAAAAAAAATGAGTGAGAAAGCAACGGAAACACAATTCATAAAAAATCAACCCACCTGCCCTTGTGATTGGAGATTAAAATCTTGTAAGAGATCATACATATCGTTATAAATATACACCTATAGACTTATAAATTTTTATTCTTCTACTCTTTTCTTTTCCCAATTCTTCATAACATTCAATTAGAAACTAGAACTCAATTAGAATAGAGTCAACTAGAAGTCAATTAGAAGTCAATTAGAAGTTAATTAGAAGTTAATTAGAAGTTAACTAGAATATAGTCAATTAGAAGTTTTTTTCAATTTTAATATCTGATTGCTACACTTTGAAAACAAAAAACAAAAAAGAAACTCCAACAAGTCGGATTTCCTTTGAAGAATTGAATTTGATTTGTTTTTTTTTGCTCCTCCCCCTTTAACTGAGTATTACTAAATTCTAAACTTGATTCAATTGATTGATTCAATTGATTCCCCTTTTCAGTAATTGATTCCCTTTAATAATTGATTCCCCTTTAATAAGCTCTTATAACAAAATCAAAAAAATGTCATCAAAAAGTTCTAAAGGAAAAGTATTGGTAGTATCAAACCGTTTACCAGTCACCATTAAAAGATCTCCTGATGGTCTGTATGATTACAGTATGTCATCTGGAGGTTTGGTGACGGCTTTACAAGGTTTAAAGAAATCAACTGAATTTCAATGGTTGGGTTGGCCAGGTCTTGAAATTCCTACTAATGAACAAGATCGAGTTAATGATGATTTAATGGATAAATTTAAGTGTACAGCTATTTATTTGAGTGATGTAATTGCTGACCTTCATTATAATGGATTTTCTAATAGTATTTTATGGCCTCTTTTCCATTATCATCCGGGTGAAATGAATTTTGATGAAAATGCTTGGGCTGCTTATATTGAAGCCAATCGTCAATTTGCAACCAAAATTGCTTCTCAAGTTGAAGATAATGATTTGGTTTGGGTTCATGATTATCATTTAATGTTACTTCCTCAAATGTTAAGAGAAGAATTGGGTATTTCTAAAAAAAATGTTAGAATTGGATTTTTCCTTCATACTCCTTTCCCATCTTCTGAAATTTATAGAATTTTACCGGTTAGAAAAGAAATTTTGGTTGGGGTCTTAAGTTGTGATTTGGTTGGATTTCATACTTATGATTATGCTAGACATTTCTTGAGTTCAGTTTCTCATATTGTTCCTAACGTTAAAACTTTACCCAATGGTATTGAATTCGATGGTAGATCAATTAGTATTGGTGCCTTCCCAATTGGTATTGACGTCGATAAATTCACTGAAGGTGTTACCAAACAATCAGTCGTTAGTCGTATTAATCAATTAAAACAAAGATTCCAAGATACTAAAATTATTGTTGGTGTTGATAGATTAGATTATATTAAAGGTGTACCCCAGAAACTTCATGCTTTTGAAGTATTCTTAACTGAAAATCCAGAATGGATTGGTAAAGTTATTCTTGTTCAAGTTGCTGTACCTTCTCGTGGTGACGTTGAAGAATATCAAAGTTTAAGAGCTACCGTTAATGAATTGGTTGGTAGAATTAACGGTAAGTTCGGTACTGTCGAATTTGTTCCAATTCATTTCATGCATAAATCAATTCCTTTTGATGAACTCATTAGTTTATATCATATATCTGATGTTTGTCTCGTTAGTTCTACTCGTGATGGTATGAATTTAGTTAGTTATGAATATATCGCTTGTCAAGAGGAAAGAAAAGGTTCTCTTGTACTTTCTGAATTTGCTGGTGCTGCTCAATCTTTGAATGGGGCTATCATTGTTAACCCTTGGAATATCGAAGAACTTAGTGATGCCATAAAAGAAAGTTTGACTTTACCTTCTGAAAAGAAGAAACTTAACTTCAAAAAAATGTTTGACTATATTTCTAAGTATACCTCTGGTTATTGGGGTGAAAGCTTTGTTAAAGAATTGTTCAAATGTAATGCTGACAAATAAATGATTGCTTTTTTTTTAACCTTTACATAAAATTTTGACTTTATATATATATACTCTTGAATTTTAAATTAGTTTGACTAGATTTACGTTAATGTTTAGCGTCTTTTTATATAAATATTCTTTCTACAAATTATTTTGAAAATACAATTTCTTTTTTTCTAATGAATTTTATAATGACATGAATAATTACGTACAATTATACAGACGGCGATTAATCGCTCAATATATAACATCGTGAAAAATCTTTCGAATAGATATGCGGAGTTAATTGGAAATAAAAATGGAAATGAATAAATGAAAGGAATTCTTTATAATAATGCATGAAGTGTGCTCTCTCGTAATGTGACTTTAAAATTTTTCTTTTTTTGGTTTTTGATCATTCAACATAATCATCTGAAAAGTTATCTTCAGAAGACAACCCTGAATAATTATGACTTTCCAAATTGGCTTTGGTTAATGGTGTGATTACTCTCCTGTTTTCTTTGTCTTCTTTATTTGAATCTTTTTTCTCATCATCGTTATTATCATACCCGGTGATGAATTTTTTAGCTGCCGAAGGTCCAATAGAACCCATTATAGTACTTCTCCTGTCTGGTGCTGGACCATTTCTGATATTTGACGAGGTATTATTACCCAATTCCTTAGGTATATCAGCATTGATGATTTGTGCTCTTATACCTAATTTAGAAAGTAAAGAATTATTAGAGTAAAGGTACGATGATGCAGAAGGCAAAGGTTGAATAATATTGCTTTCTGAAAGAAGTGAAGATTCAGGGTGGTGAAATTTTGGCCCGACATGTTTCTTTTGAGTATTAGGAGGTACAGATGAATTATCTGAAGATGTTTGAGCTGAGGCCTGTGGTTGTTTTCTATCTTTGGATGATTTTGTGCCTGATGTATCTTTGTCGTCTTCTTCTTTATAGTGATGAACATCCTCTTCAAAATTTCTAGCCAGGTCGAATGCAGTCATTAAATATGGTAATTCTTCAGAAATAGTTGATTTTTGAAGAATATTGGTTGTGGCCATAGAAGACATTGAATCCCTTCTATGATGACCAATCTTTGGTGACTTAACCATACCAGGTGATGTTTGTGAGCTTGGAGATCCAAATTGATTGGGAGAGCCAATAGCTGGGGGTTGTAACTGTTGAGATCTTGTAATAGAGCGAACCATTGGTGGGTTATATCCTGACATTGAAGAAGAATACATTGAAGCAGACCCATAATCAGACTCATAATCATCGAAATCATCATCGACTTCACCATCTGAAATCGCTTCATTTTTTAATGGGTGTGGTCCACGTAAGCGAGGGGTAGTATTTGCACTATTATTTCCACTATGTGGGTGATGTCCATGATGACGTTTATGATGAGAATGATTACCTTGATTAAATTCACGAGATGAATGTTTTGAGGATTTAAGGTTTGCATGGTCAACATGAACAAACTCGTCATCACCATATTCATAATCAGTTTCTAATTCAGAATCAAATCCACCACTATGGTCGCTATATATAACAGCTTGACGTTGGGCTCTTTCTAATTTAAAAACTTCAAACATCTGTTCCATATCACTAATGACAGCCAAACATTCATATTTACCAGCGGCATCTTCAGAGTCAATGGCGTTATTCAATTGTTTAAGCAAACTAACAACAAATTGCTTATAAGTAATAACAGTTGAGGCTGTATTATCATTAGTCGAATTTGTAGTAATTCCATCCTCCTCTAGCATTTGTTCCAAATCAGTACCTATAGTAATCAATTTGGCTTTCAGATAAGCAACAGTAATTTTATCACTAAGTTCATCTTTGAGTTTTATATTTCTTAACGTGAGTGAAGTTAGCAAGGTTCCACTATCACTTATATATTCCATCGGTGTTAAGGTTTTCAGTGATTTAGTAACATAGTCTAAATCAAAAGATATTTTATTTAATTTTTTATTTAATTCTTTGCAATCGCCAAGAACCTTATGACTAACGTTGGTATTGAAACTCTTAATTTCATTGGGATTTGCATTATTGAAATGATCACTAGAATTAATATCGAGGGATAAAAAAGCCCAATTTTTCAAATTTAATTCAATTTTTTCTAAACTTTGTAGTAACGTTAGAGAAACCTGACAAAGTTTGGAAACTTTTCTTTCTGTGAGGGGGAAGTTATGTATAATATGAATTAATTTAGAAGTTTTCCCCTTCTCTTTATTTAGGTTTGGATCTTTTGCAAGTTTTAGTATAGGATCTTCATAAAAATCAACTTCATTATAAGACATGGTTCAAACTGAATAAAAGAAACGAGTTCAGTTAAAAATAGGAATTAAGGCTCTAGTCCTTGAGATGATAACGCTTATAAGCTAAGAGCCAATAAGGAAGGAAAATTAAAAAAAAACAAAAAAATGGTTATTCACACACTCAGTAAAGCAAGAAATGAAACAAGAGCAATGAACAAAGTATTCCCAATCAACACTCATTCAACGATTCAACGATCAAAAAGACTTAGCCGAATGTAACAAGTGGTTTGTGAATGAAGCAGGCACTTTCGTTAAGAATCAAAAAAAAAAAAACAAAAGAAACAAATACTGAAAAGACGGGGACTCTGGCGCCTAAACAATAAATCGTTTATATCAGGTCAAATCAATATATGCAAAGAACGTTTGGCAGTGAGCAATAGAATTGTTACTTAGGAAACGATGATTGTGATACGGGTTGTGATAATGCAATGAGTACCCAACGGAATGGGATGCTAATGAGTTAAAACGTAGATACTGCGTCGTTGTGGAGTAGTACTATCGTTGTCTATCAGCGACTCAAAAATCAGTTGATGTTTTTATTTTCATGTTCTGATTTTTTTTTTTTTTTTTGTTTACATTTTTTTCTTCCTTTTTTTTTTTTTGTTTTGTATGTGAAATATGGGGCACGGAGCTTTAGCGCGGGAACAATAAACCCAGATCGATGATTGGACCACATCAGACTTTACACTCTAGTTTACAAGCTTGGTTAGAAAGTAAGAATATACATGTAGATTGATCAGGAGATAGTATTATTAGGATCAATAGCATGGGGAGAATTAATATAATATAGTAGAGGGCCATAGATTGCCAATTTGTCGTAAGAAAGAAAAAAAAAATAAATAATGATTGAACAAGAACGTAACTTATCGAGACATGATGAATATATAGAGTAATGAAATAAAATTGGAAATGGATTAAGAGTAATTAACAAAGAGTTTATAGAACAAAAGCAAGATAAGCGGAAAAGCAAAAAGTAAATCATGATTGCTGGGTTTTGGCTTCAGAGTGATCAATAGTAGATAGATTTTATGTGTAGAGACTGAAGATAAATTTAGTAGTAAACCAATAAACAATGGGCTAGGAATAAACCACACGACAATCATTAGAACGAATACTGTTAAGCTTTTGAGAGTGGTAGATAATTGGAAAGTCTGAAAACGTTTGATGTGCAAATATTTTAAGATTGAAATACATGAGATAAAAAGGGAATTATTAAATTGAAGAGTCAACTTTACACTAGTAAAGCAACATAATGACGGAATAATTAGATGAATAGATATACTTATACTCGATTATCATTTGTGGTTGAATCTTGATAATTTTTTTCAAATTTTTGTTCATTTTTAACTCTGGATTTGATGGTTTGGTACCATTCATCAATATTATCATTTGTGTGTATGGCGATTATAATTAAAGTCATATTATCAAACCCTACACCGGTGATATTGGATGCCATACCTATACAATCATTAAGAATGTATTCGGTAATATGATTTAATTTCCAATCATCAGAAATTTTCTTTCTGATTAAAGCAATAAGTTGATTATTGGTATAACAATCCCAAATCCCATCACAAGCCAAGACAATGAATTCAGGTTGTTTAAGATATGATAAATCATAAACCAATAAATCAGGTTCAACCGTAACTTGGAAAAGTTCTGGAGGTAATTGAACCAAATCATCTTTGATAAATTTTTTATTTGCTTCAAGAAATTTATTATTAGTATTATTAACAGAATTTGATAATTCAATAAAAGGAAATTTAAATTTAAAATCTCCAAAAGCTCTTGAAAGAGCCAATATTTCATTAACACGCCCACTAACAACATAACCGCCACTATTTTCAATTCTTACCCGTTCACTCATGGTCGAAGGTTTATGATCAAACGATAAATTTTTCGCTGCTCCACCATTCAATGACATTATTGAACGAGAATCCCCGGTATTAGCAACAATTATATATTTATTAGCCACTATAGTTGTTAGAATAGCAGTTGATCCACAATTTAGACTACTCAGATCGGGTAAATCATGATCGACTTCAAAGAATGAATCTTTAATAATTTTCATATACTTCGATAAATCAGATAAATCGTTAGAAGTATCCGATTTACCATCAACATAAGGTTTAGTAGTTAATGCACTTGAATTATTAATATCATCTTTATTAAGATATGCATTTAAATTTTTAAAAATTAGCGACGGTAATACTTCACTAATATAATTAGCACAAGCTTTACCACCATGACCATCAAAGACACCAAAAACTGCTAAGGATTCATCTTCATTGATTTTAACGTTATGGGCATCTTCCATAGTCATCCGATAACCCTGCATTGACCCAACACAGTAAGTTAGAGACTGGAAAGCTCGGTAGTCGAGTGTTTTATCTTCTATGGGATGCGATAATAGTTGACCCATTGTGAATGGTTGTTGATCTGGGTATAGGTAAGAAGTTCAACGAGTGCAGAATATGATTTTTTTCTGATTTGTTTTTCTTTTGGTTCTTTTTTGAAAAAAACTTTAAAATCTAGACACTCAAACACCAGTTAATTGTAAATATGGTGGAGTGTGAGTCTAAGTACTGATGATGTGGGTTAATGGTAGAATTGTTCTCTTTTTGTTTGTTTGCTTATCAGAAGATTTTTCAAAGGATCAAAAAAAGTGTGAGTTCTCTCTTTTTTTTTTTTTTTTTTTGTGTGTGTGTGAGTTCTTTGTTTGTGATTTTTTTTCTTGTTAAGTGATTTTATTGTTTTTTGTTGGTTTTTGTTCTATTTTTGTTTGCACGAAAGAGGTAAAATCTATTCAAGATTTAACAACCCACAATAAACAACAATAACAGCAACAGATAAAGAATGGAACTCGACTGAGGCTAACCAATAAAAATAAAAAAAAAGAAAAGAACTAGGAATTAGGCTAGGAAAATGATAAATGGCAACCTTTTTTTTTTTTTGGACCAGAAGAGTATGACTGAAAGAATAGACGAGATACTTTAAGATGGAAGAAGAGAAGATAAAAAGTTAACAGGGTATGTCAATAGATAATGCCAGAGAACACGGAAAAGCCACTGCTGCAGTCGATGTTAGGAAAATAATAGGCGTAGTCCTAATTTCAGTGAAAATGTTTGAGAAGGGCTCTGTTGTAAAGGAAACACGTCTTTCTCCTATTCTACTCGTTGTTCGCTGAGGAATATCTGTTTTCTCTCAACAACAAGGGTTTAACGTATTTCAATGGTTGGAGAGTAGTTCAGTTGGAGAGTTCAATTGGAGAGCTCAATGGTTGAAGATTAGTTCAATTGAAGAGTAGTTTTGGATATCCCTTTGATAACTGACTCTAGTAGTACCCTTTTTTTTTTTTGTCTTCTATCTTTTTTCTGTTTTGATTTCTCCACACTCAAAGAGGCAATGAAAATGATACGAATCGGTTGCAAGGGTTGAATAGGCGGGAGTTGACAACAAGTGGGGTCTGGTTCAATGGGGTTGCCAACACGTAGGTATATCTATCTTCTCTCAATTACGTTGTTGCCAATATGTCAAAGGTATCAGCTAAGTAAGATGATTAAAAGTTGGTTGGGAGCTGGCGGGTATTTTTGTTGATCGTGAGACTCCCACCCACACACTGCCACTCCGAATTGACTGGACACGACCCCCTGTTTTTTCTTTTGCTCCAGGGTATAAGTAGATATATCTAGCGCAGCACCACCTGGTCCATCACCCACCAGCACCCACCATAAGTAACAACTAGCCATTGAGTACGGTGTGACATAGGCTACTTCAAAAGAGATTACAAATTTGTATATATATATATATATATATATATATACCTCAATCGCTTCAATTGCTGCTTGCTCTTATTTCATCTCAGTTTACCCCAGACTTTTTCGTTCTTTCGTTTTGTTTTTTGCTTAACAGTACAAAAATACTAAACTGCTTCTTTTACTCTTTTACTCTTTTTCATTATCAGATCATGATGCTTCCTTCCATTGATAAAAACTCGGTTGATAATGATTCCCACTACAAGGCACCATCTCAATTTCCAATTGGGCCCACGTTTACAAAGTATAAACATAATCCAATTTTGAAACCCAATCCAGATAATGATTGGGAATCGTCTTACTTGTATAATGCCACGGCCATAGTTGTTGACGACAAGGTATATCTTTTGTATCGAGCCCAGAATGCCGCCAAAGTCTCGAGTGTTGGTCTTGCTTGGAGTGAAGATGGTTATAATTTCACTCGTTACAATAAACCAATTCTTTATCCTACTGAAACTTGGGAACAAAAGGGTGGACTCGAAGATCCTCGTATTGTTAGAGATCCAAAACTGAAAAAATTTATTGTAACTTATACTGCGTACGATGGTTCAACTGCTCGTTTATGTGTTGCAACCTCTGAAAATTTATTCGATTGGGAAAAACAACCACCAATTATTAAAAATGATAATTGGAATGATATTGCCATTCTTTCTAATGGTGATCAAATCATTAGACATGCTTGGCTGAAATCAGGTGCCGTATTTAATGAAAAACAATCAAACCTGGATAAATATTATATGATTTGGGGTGATTGTGCATTTCATCTCGCCGAACTGAAAGATTTGGTTCATTGGTCCTTACCTTCAAATAGTTATCACGGTAATCTTTTCACTACGGGGAAATTTAATTGGCAAGATCGTTTAATCGAACCAGGCCCTGCTCCCATAAAATTAAATACCGGTGATCCTTCTAAAAATTATTGGGTGTTGTTCTATAATTCTTCCACTTGTGGTGGTGGAGATTATGATAAAGATACTTACGTTCTTTCCCAAATGTTAATTGATTATAATGATTTATCAAAGGGTCCAATTGCAAGACAAGAAACTCCATTTTTGGTTCCGGAACTGGATAACGA
>JAJMOB010000054.1:57390-72926 GCA_030444945.1 Hyphopichia fennica
TTTTTTTTTTTTTTACTTCGTATATTTTCGTTAATGGAAAAAGCACATGGGGACTCATCATTAATATTTCGTATCCCTTTGATTCAATCGCTATTCTAAAAAGATTACTGTTTTCCTGTATATATTCATGGTAGTTTACAATTCAACCATTCCATTCCTATCGTATAAATAATTAATAACCGTTAAATTGTTTTTTTGCTCTTCTTTCTTCTTCTCGTTTTATGGCGTCTCTTCTCAAAAAATCAGCATCTCTGCAACAACCAAACCTAACAACTCTTGATAATCCAATTAATGATAACCATCCGATTAGAATCGCCCTATTAGGGGGAGCTCGTTCCGGGAAAACTTCCATAATATCAAAATTAAGTTTGGGCAGCTTCCGTGATACTTATTATCCAACTCACCAAACCCAACCAATTCTATTCACATTCTCCCCCGCTTCAATATTATCCAGGTGTATATTAGATGAGTATGATATGACAAATACTTTACAATTGATTGGACAGAAACACCATTTGGTGCTTAGTCCTGTTATTTATCAAGCATATTCTAAATTGGCTCCTTCCAATGACGCTTCTGGTAGTCGAAGAAAATCAAGTGGAGCTGCTAATAGTGCTTCTTCAAATGATTCTGAAACCGTTATTACATCAACCAATCAGTTCTATACCAGCTATAACCTTAGAGGAGACTTGCATTCTGAATCGTATACCCCACCTCACTTGACTCCAATACTTGTTGAACTAATCGATACCGCTGCGTTCAATCCTGATCAGGTGGTTCCATTCCTTGAAGCATCGTTGTATATCAAGCTTGATCGAGAAATCTTAAAAAACCTAGCAAATGAACCAAGAAGACCAGTTAGTACCAATCCTTTACTTGTTGCCAGTGGTGCAAGTGAATTAAATGGGACCGTCGATGGTTACTTTTTTGTATACAGTGCAGTTCCTTCGTATAACCCCCCATCCTATAATGAAGTATTAGAATCCAGCAGTGAAAGCCATGATATATATCCTTCTTCTAGTAAGTCTACTGACGAAGAAAATGACCTTCAACCTATAACATCTACAACATCATACCAGTCATTAGATGGATCAAATAAAACTTTGACAATTACAAATAGCCCCGGTGATACTACATTTAATCTTCTTTCAATAATGAAAATTGCTCTTAGTGAAGCATGGAAAGAATATTTTACTTATAAAACTCGTTGGGAACAAGGTAAAGAAAGCGATGTTTTCTCATTCAAATCTGCATTGAAAAATCTTTGGCGTGAAAATAATTTAATAGAAGCTTCGAAACAAGAAATGTCAGCTAACCAGAGGAAAGTAAAATTATTAGATAACTCAATAGATCCAGCTGATCCTAATTGCCCCCCACCTATTTGGGTTATATGTACTCACAAGAACAGTCCATTGGCATCTCCAAAATTGATTGATGATGGTATCAAATTAAGTAAATTTTGGAAATGTGGGTTCATTGCCATTGATGTTACCGATGATAGTATCGATGAGTCTCTTGCATTGATAATTCGTGAAATCTTAGAACGCAAGAAACTTCAAAGTAAATTCAAAAAGAAGAAGAAAACATAGAACATTGTATTTATAGTTGTAAATTATTAATTTATATATTGTCATAGAACTTATAAAAATTTTTGTAAGGTGTACGGGTGCAGAAGAAGAACAAAAATTAGACTATCTTATCAGAAAAGATACTTCTTTCTTGTAACAACGGCAAAAGCAGACGCGATAACCTTTTCCAATTGATTGATGACTATCACTTTATATTTACTGATACCATAGTCAAAATAGGATAGATTTGAATACTGCACCATTGCTTTCCACGGGATAATGTCTCAGCCCCGTGAGTATGAGACTAGCGAGCCTAAATCACAACCCCGCCATCATGCTGCTAGTGAACCAGCAGACTATACGGATGATCAACAAAGTACAGAAGCAACACATACAACTACAAATAAACGTATACAATGTCCATTTTGTCTTAGAACTCAAACACCAAGATCTCATAACTTACTTTGTGAAACATGTAATCATGAGGGCCTCGAAATTATACGTAATTCAGTTATCGAGAATGACAAACTAAACGAAACAACAAGATCAGAGATAAATGATATTTTTAGATTATATTCTCAGGTTAAGGATGGAAATCTAGAGGGGATAACGTCATTGACTGATATAGATAGGCAATTGGCAAGAATACGAGATTCAGATACTGATGCAAAGGTTCCTTACGCCTCTGTGAAGTCAATCAAGTTTTTATCACTCCAACTACTCAAATTAGAAATCATTAATCATAGATTGAAACTTAAAAATATTGAAAGAAGTAAAGAGGCAACAAATGAAAAAATCATTAATCTAGAAGCAGAAATTGCGGAACAGAATACTAAAATAAAGCTAGAACGTGATAAAATCAGTGATAAAAATAACCTAATAGTTGATAAGTTTAATAAAGTTAATGACCAACTTTCTCTACACATATCTGAATATAAATATGAGAAAACATATCAAATTGAAAAACAAGCATGTCAGTTACAGGCCAGCCATTTCAAGGTATTAAAAAATATTGTTTTCACTCATAAACCGTCAAATGGTTCTGCCAGTATTATAACAACAAAACTATACAAACAGGATTCTCATACATCGAAGCTCCTTTTTTTTGATCAACCTGTTCTTTCCATCCAGGATTTTTTGAATTATAATAATAAAGTCATAAATATTAATGAATTTTTGGAAAATATGATTCGATTACAAATTGAATTACTTGAGATTTTCAAAATTGGTAATAACCTTATGCACCTTCCGTACATTGAAGAACTAAAACATTATTTACCAGATAGTTCATTCCATAATTTAGTTCAGGAAAAGGAGAATTTCATGATAAACGGAGGTAAATTTTCACCGGAAGAACCTAATTTAGATTCTGACGAAAAACAACCTTCCCCTATTGAAATTAAAGAAATAAATGTGGATAATGAAAGAATAATTAAATTGGGGGATGAAATCAAACTTCCTTTATCCTCCAAAACCATAAACTACCAACTTAGAAGAGCTTCATTGAACAATAATAATGGTGTGAAAAAAGCGAATCCAAGATCTCGATCACTACTGCCAACTTCGAAAGAGACTGGAGAGGATGCAAGTCCCGGAATCAAACAGGATGCTGACCAGGAAACTAAACATAAGACTGCACCAACAACAAAAGATAAGGACCCTGCCTCTATATTTAAGAATAACCTTAAAGGAAGGAAAATGATAATAATTCCACATAAAATCCTTATAAAGCCTTTTACAAAGTTGACTAGTAAGGAATATTTGAAATTTCTTCTGGTAATAGTGAAAATTCTTGTTAATTTCAAAACGTTTTTTGCATTAACAATTGAGTCATCACAAATTAATGGAAATCAAAAGTCACAACACGAACAAAATCAGCAACATCACCATCAACATAGCATCAAGAAGAAATCATCCTCCTCCACTCTTTCAAGTACAATCAATCAATTCAGGTTCAACCTCAACAGCCATAATCACAGCAATACATCAAATAATAATTCAAACGTCACCAATGACCACAGCATGTACGATTTTGAACACATTCTTGAAACCATTGCCAATATGGAGACTTACTTCAAAGCCAAGTTAGAATTGTTAAATCAAAAGAAAAGCAAAGCAAATTCAGCGAGGAAGGTTTATAGTGGATTGCCTTCAATCTTGTCAGGTCAAGCTAATGCGCAAACTAGTCCTAAGGGTACCTTAAACAGCGCTTCTGGTAGTACATCTACAAGTACAACCGCAAGCACAACTGCAAGTACAACTGCAAGCGCAGCCGCAAGTACTGTTAATATAAAGGGAGCCAACGACATCAACTCTATTTCGGTGAATGGATCATTAGTCTCAACCCCGAACTCCAAATTTACATCAGCAATGAACTCAATTATCAAAGTAGATAACGTTGAAAGACAAGATCGAAAGAAGCAGAATAACTTCAAGTCTTCTCCCCTTAAATCTTTGTACACTAATCTATTCCGAGATTCAAAGACATCAAAGAGGAATGAAGACGAATTTTACGAAGATGAATCTTTGAATGAACAAGATATTTATGGAAATATTAGTGAAACTCACGGATATGCTAGAACTACAAATCAATTGAGCAACGGATCAGTACAGGTCAGTCCTTCTGAAATATTTGGCATGGAGAATTTAAGCGAGTCAAGCAAGCAGGAATTGAATGACAAGCCCGATCTAAAAATCATAATGCAAAAAGTTTATCAATTGATGGTAAACGGAGCTTCCCGAGCTTCAAATAAAAATGCAAAATCAAAATCCGCAGCCACAAACTTTCGAACGAATTTACAACAGAACAACAACATTGGAATTGATACCATGAACATGATGGCTCAATCGAAAGTTCAATTGGATGACTGGGATGTTATTAGTAAAATGTATTAACATGTAAATAGCCTTATAACAAATTCCATAGTGATCTCTTTTTTTTTTCTTTGCTAAGTAGTGTAAATATGGGACCTCGTGCGCGTAAATAGTGTCCCTAATTTAATTTCATTAGCGCACATTTAGTGAGCGAGATTTTTCTTTTTTTTTCAACACCCCTTTAGATTTTCGAAATAGCTTATCAAATTCCATTATTATCAAATTCTATCAATCCAACTAGTTCACCAGAACAAACCACATCAATCAATTCTATACATTAATATTCATTCAATTGAATATACACTGTTTGCATTAATAGTCATTTTTTTGGGGACCTGTACTGTGATTAACATCAAATAAAAAACAACCGAACTAGCAAAAAAAAAAAAAAAAGAATAGAAATACCATGTCGTTGTCAGATAAAGAATTATTCGAATTAAATAAGAAGGCGGTTACCGAAGGTTTCAAGATTAAACCAAGAATCAACTATAATACAGTTGGTGGTGTCAATGGTCCTTTGGTTATCTTGGATAATGTTAAATTCCCTCGTTTCAATGAAATTGTCAATTTAACTTTACCTGATGGTACTGTTAGAGCAGGTCAAGTTTTAGAAGTTAGAGGTACTAAAGCTATTGTTCAAGTTTTCGAAGGTACTTCAGGTATCGATGTTAAGAAAACAAGAGTTGAATTTACTGGTCAAAACTTGAAGATTCCAGTTTCTGAAGATATGTTGGGTCGTATTTTTGATGGTTCCGGTAGACCAATTGATAAAGGTCCAAAAATTTTCGCCGAAGATTATTTGGATATCAATGGTTCTCCAATCAATCCTTTTGCTCGTATTTATCCAGAAGAAATGATTTCCACTGGTATCTCTGCCATTGATACTATGAACTCCATTGCTAGAGGTCAAAAAATTCCAATTTTCTCAGCCTCTGGTTTACCTCATAATGAAATTGCTGCTCAAATTTGTAGACAAGCTGGTTTAGTTAGACCAACTAAAGATGTTCATGATGGTCATGAAGAGAATTTCTCCATTGTTTTCGCCGCTATGGGTGTTAATTTGGAAACATCTAGATTTTTCAAACAAGATTTCGAAGAAAATGGTTCTTTAGAAAGAACCAGTTTGTTCTTAAATTTGGCTAATGATCCTACTATTGAAAGAATCATTACTCCTCGTTTGGCTTTAACCACTGCTGAATATTTAGCATACCAAACTGAAAGACACGTCTTGACTATATTGACCGATATGTCTTCTTATGCTGATGCTTTGAGAGAAGTTTCTGCTGCTAGAGAAGAAGTTCCAGGTAGAAGAGGTTACCCTGGTTATATGTATACTGATTTGTCTACCATTTATGAAAGAGCCGGTAGAGTTGAAGGTAGAAATGGTTCCATCACTCAAATTCCTATCTTGACTATGCCTAATGATGATATCACTCATCCAATTCCTGATTTGACTGGTTATATTACTGAAGGTCAAATTTCTGTTGATCGTCAATTATACAATAGAGGTATTTATCCTCCAATCAATGTTTTACCTTCTTTATCCCGTTTAATGAAATCCGCTATTGGTGAAGGTATGACCAGAAAAGATCATGGTGATGTTTCTAATCAATTATATGCTAAGTATGCTATCGGTAGAGATGCCGCAGCTAT
The DNA here is from genome assembly GCA_030444945.1 of Hyphopichia fennica. NCBI lineage: Eukaryota > Fungi > Ascomycota > Pichiomycetes > Serinales > Debaryomycetaceae > Hyphopichia > Hyphopichia fennica. The sequence continues at coordinate 63,486 of JAJMOB010000054.1, forward strand.
GAAAGCTGTTGTTGGTGAAGAAGCTTTGTCCACAGAAGATAAATTGTCATTAGAATTCTTGGAAAAATTCGAAAAGAATTTCATTTCTCAAGGTGCATATGAAAATAGAAGTATTTTTGAATCTTTAGATCAAGCTTGGTCATTATTAAGAATCTACCCTAAAGAATTGTTGAACAGAATTAGTCCTAAGATTTTAAATGAGTTCTATGAAAGATCAAGAGAACAAGAAGACGAAGAAGAAGAAGAAGAAGAGGATGCAGACAAATCCCACGATAACTTGATCGATGCTTAATTTTTCCCCTAATTTACAATTCTAATTCTTCCTTCAAAGAAATTACTTGATTTTTTTTTGCTACACAGATTGCCGTTTTTTCGCCCATACAACACTTTCAAACTTTTATTTCTTGCTATTAATTGTTTAGACAATTGAATTCTATAAGTTTTTTTTTTATCTTCCTTTTTTGTTCAGGCAAATTTTTGCCTCCTATTCTTTTCTGCTTTTTTACGATAAAAATATATACATATATCTAAGTTCTTGAAAAACTCTGTAATTTAAGTATAAATAAATAATCTATATTACCATGTGAAATAGAAGAGAATAAAATAAAAATAAGAAAGACAAACAAATTAAGAAAACTATACGTGCAATAAATAAGGTGGAGACAGTTCCAGTAAATAAAACGGAATCCAATGATCAAGTAATTGAAAAGATGTCTGGAAAATGCCAAATGAATCAGACAGAAGAAGGCAAAATAGAATAAAAAAGAAAAAAAATGCTATATTTACAAATTGGAATCAAAAATTATTGATTTTTTGAGACTTTCAAGCAGAGCCAGCTTTGGCAGCAGCTTCTTGTTCTCTTTTAACGTTACCGATGTAATTAATGGCTGAACCGGCTTTAAAGAAATCGATTTGATCTTTAGACATAGTATGTTTACATAAGATTTCGAATTCAGCAGATCCATCTTTAGGAGTAACTTTCATAGTTAAAGTACCACCATTGTTACCATCTTTAGCAACCATATCTCTTAAATTAACAGTAGTTAATAAGTCACCAGAAGCGACTTTATCATAATCTTCTTCACTAGCGAAAGTTAAAGGCAACATACCTTGTTTTTTCAAGTTAGTTTCGTGAATTCTGGCAAATGATTTAACTAAAATTATAGAACCACCTAAAAATCTTGGAGATAAAGCAGCATGTTCTCTAGCAGAACCTTCACCATAATTATGTTCAGCAACAACATTCCATGGACGGCCTTCATTTTTCCATTTGGTCATTAATTCAGGGATACCATAAGATTTACCATCAAAATCATAAGCAGTATTGACTTCACCAGTTTCTTTATTAACAGCACCAATTAAAGTGTTATAAGAAATATTTTCTAAATGACCTTTATATTTCAACCAGGCACCAGCTGCAGAAATATGATCGGTAGTACATTTACCTTCAACTTTCATAAGGATATATGTAGATAATTCTTCACCTGACCAAGGAGCAAAAGGTTCCAAAATTTGTAATCTGTCAGAATCAGGAGAAACGTTAATAGTAACTTCTGGTTTTGGTTGAGGATCAGCTTCAGGGTAAAATTCGGAACGACCAGGAGTGAAACCTTCACTAGGTAATTCATCACCTTGAGGAGGTTCAAAAGTAAATAATTCACCATTTGGTAATTTGATTGAATCAGTTATAGGATTATAATTCATATCACCGGAGTAAATCATAGCAGTAACCATATCAGGAGAGGTTAAGAAATTCATAGTATTTCTATTACCATCATTTCTAGCTCTAAAATTTCTATTAAAAGAAGTGAAAATTGCATTAAAATCAGTAGAAGTTTTTGGAACATCAGATCTATCCCATTGACCAATACATGGACCACAGGCATTAGCCAAGACAATAGCACCATTTTTTTCAAAAGTATTAATTAATCCATCTCTTTCTATAGTAGCTCTAATTTGTTCAGAACCTGGGGTAACAAAAAATGGGATTTTTGGTTTTAAACCAACTTTTTCGGCTTGTCTAATAATTGAAACAGCACGAGACATATCTTGATAAGAAGAGTTTGTACAAGAACCAATTAAACCAGCACTAACAGTTTCAGGCCATCCTTCATTTTGAGCGGTTTCACCGAATTTTGAGATTGGAGTTGATAAATCCGGAGTGAAAGGACCATTGACATGAGGTTCTAAAGTATTCAAGTCAATTTCAATGATTTTATCATATTCGGCCCCTTCATCAGCTTTTAAGAAGTTAAATTGATTATTAGCTATATCAGCTGCATCAGCTATTGGAGCTCTATTAGTTTGAATTAAATAACGACGATGAGCATCTTGATAAGGGAAAGTAGAAGTAGTGGCACCAATTTCAGCACCCATATTACAAATAGTTGCCATACCAGTACAAGATAAGGATTGAACACCTTCACCAAAGTATTCAACGATATAACCAGTACCACCACGAACGGTTAAAATACCTGCTAAATGAGTAATGACATCTTTTGGAGAAGACCAACCAGATAATTGACCCGATAATTTAACACCCAAGACTTTTGGAGCTTTTAATTCCCAAGGAGTACCGGTTAAACCATCAACGGCATCAGCACCACCAACACCAATTGCAATAGCACCCAAACCACCAGCATTAGGAGTATGAGAATCAGTACCCAACATCATTAAACCGGGGACAGAGAAATTTTCCAAAACAATTTGATGAATAATACCTGAACCAGGACCCCAAAATTGAATACCATATTTTTCACCACAACTTTGTAAGAAATCAAAAACTTCTTTATTAGTAGCAATTGAACTAGTTAAATCTAAATCAGCACCTTCTTTACCAACAATTAAATGATCACAATGAATTGAACCAGGTATAACAGTACTTGGCATACCACAAGTCATAAATTGTAATAAAGCCGTTTGAGCAGATGCATCTTGCATAGCAACTCTATCAGGATTTAATTTTAAATATTCAGCACCTCTAATATTAGATAAATTACCATTAAAATTAGCTAAACTTTCTTCTGGATTACATAAATGAGAGTATAAAATTTTTTCAGCCAAAGTTAAAGGAGTATTATTGGTAATTTTATTTACAGTTTGTAAATTACCAATTAATTTAGCATAAGGAGGAGTTCTACGAACAAATTCTGGAGGTATATTGAAAGCAGATGATAAATCTGATGCTTGAGTAGCTAATGATCTACTACCTTGGAAGCGTGATATAACATGGCGACTTGCCCTTATAGAATGTCTAGCACTCAACATTGGATATGATATATTATTTTGACTGAAGAAACCAATAAAAAACTGAAACAAGCAATAAAAAGAAGAGTTAAAAAAAAAAGTCTGTTGATGTTTATGGTTAGATCTTCACTCCATTAATTGAAAAAAGAAAAGAAAAAAAAAAAAAATTTAGAAATTTTTCAGCGATCCAATTGTTAGGCCCTCAGTTCTGCTTACCGCCAGAACCAAATTACCCTTTTCAGACCTTAACAGGGTAGAAATGAGTCAGAGTTGCAAACTTCGCCGTGATAGGTACGGGTCTTTACCCAGAATTGTGGAGCACTCAGAAAAAAATGTGACTAATCGCTTTTTTTTTTTTTTGTTAGTACGATGAGAGGTACTGCATATAAACAAGAGACTATGCGATTGCGATAAGGAAATTGGGCAGAGCACGTCCTAAAAGGAATATCTGAATCAAAAAAGACCCAAACACCAGAAGCGTATACTAGTAATAATACATTTAAAAAAAAGATATAAAGGTAACGTCTATATAAACTATCCTGAAGGATCCAAACAAAACATAAAAGTAAAAGCAAAGGGAAAACAAAGACACGTAAAAGGGTATATAGGCGTGAATGGTATAAGTACAGAGGCAAACAAAGAGAATAAAAACAAAAACAAAAACAAAAACAAAAAAAAACAAAATAACCAAAAAGTCTAGGATCCACAAAGATAAACAAACTCACCAAGAGAGTTAGGATAAAATGAAATAAAGTTAGGTAATAAATAGAAATGTAAAAGTGAAAATGAAAATATAAGTAAATGAGTGAGTAAATGAGTAATGAAAGTATAAGTAAATGAACTCAGTGATGAGCTTCTCTTGGTTGGATGAGACAACTGAGTTTCCAGGCTCTATCATCTTCTTGACGATTCAATTGACATACTTTCCATAAATCTAATAAGATTAATTCCTGTAATGCTGGGAATGAAGTGATTTGCCAATCATCAATACCACCATTTTTAGCAGCCATTGGTCCTCCACTCATGGCAAAGAAAATACTACTTCTTTTTTGATCCTTACTATTATCAATTGATGAACTAGTATATGGAATTTGTAAAGTTTCAATATCAGCAATGATTCTAGTTATTTTTAAATATTTATCAATATTAATTAATTTTTGATTCAAAAATGTATTGGCTTTTCTATAATTTGGATTACCATCAGTAACAAATGTTAAATCTTGTAAAAATAATGAAAAATATGGAACAACTGGTATATTATATTCATTGGATATCAAATAAATTCTTAATTCAGCTCTATAAACACTATAATTTTTTTCAGGATGAATAATTCCTTTCAAATATTCATAAAGCTCTTGATATTTATCGGGTAATCCTTGCCAAACTCTAGTTAATCTAGTAATTAAATGTGATTGTAATGATGTAATTATAGCTGCTAATGAATTGAAATTTCTTAATTTTAAACATGAATATGCAACTTTTAACCAAGTTCTTATTGCTGTCATTCGAAGTTTTAAACTAATATCTGGTTGTAAAATTGATTCAAGTACATATGATGATAAACAATTAGTAAATAATAAGGATTGTCTAATATGAGGAGCCAATTTTAAATGAGCTCTTTTAGCAGTAAAATTTTCATTTAATAATTCTTCCGGTTTAATTGAACAAAAAATATGTGATTCAATCATCGTTAATTGTCTGGCAATTTCTAATGGTGCATAATCAAATAAATGAGGACGATTAAGTGGCATTTGAACACTTTGATCACAAATATTAAACCATTTAACTAACATTGTATCTAAATCAAAATTAATAAAATTTTTTTTGGCAAATTGTTCATTACACCAAAGTTCTCCTAATATAGATCTAAAGGCCAACACAGCTCTTTCAATCTTGTATAATTGACTCTTATTGATTGAAGTTTCAGTAAGTGAAGAGTTTTGATTTCCAAGCATAGGTAAACCCATGGATTTTAATGAATTAACAGCAGAATTATTGGTATTAAATCTTTGTAATTCAAGACCATTCACTACCGAATTACGTGAATTAAGTGAATAGTCTGAAATAGAACCAGTGAGACTTGAAACTGAATTTTTACGTTTTAATCTTGCCATGGTAATACTTCTTTCCTTTAATTGTTGAGTAGTTTTAACTGGTTTATTGATCAATCCTGAACGACTTTCAATTAATGGTTTAGTTGATAATCTAGCAGCAATATCAATTAATCTTATAGCATCTAATGGTAAATAAACTGCAACACCTTCGTTGAAGAAATTAATCAAAGTAGTTAATAATGAGTAATCTAATTCATGATTCCAGTAAGATTCCATCCATAATTGAAACATCTTAATCACCAATCTTCTTCTATTTTTCAATTTAACTTCACCACTAAGATCTTGATTATTGAATTGATTATTAGAATTATTAATATCAAATCTCGCAATCAATTCTTCGATCAAATCAATACCACTGGCAAAACTTCTTAAACAAATGAAAAATGTTGATACAAAAAAATACTCTGGTGGTGAGTCTTCATCAGTCAATGTAAATACCAAACCTTTAAACGAAGAACCTAATAAGTTCCCATTAGCATCAATGGTTAATTCGTCATTAGTGTTGTATTTAGAAGGACCATCACGGTTAACAAATGGTTGAAACTCGGGATTTGATACACTAAGTGGTGAAGATCCATCAACATCTGCTATAATAGCATCATGTAATAGATTAGCACCACTTGGAGTCAAACGAAGTTTACCAGTTTGACCAGATATCATAGTAGAGTAACGATTCATTGCGCTTGGAATTTTAGGTCTTAAAGATTTCAAATCACGATTTTTCACTGATTCACTTTTAGTAATTGCAAGAGAACATTGCTTTATCAAATCATCAGGATCAATTCTAATTTTTGAATAATTAATATAACTTCTTGCAGCGCTCAACTTAAAATCACCCGTGACATCTAATAATCTTCTAATTGAGCCAATAGTACCACTAATTGCTCTAATCATTTTGGAAGAAACTTGAATTAAGTCACCACCTTCTTGTGTATAGTAATAATCTTTTGAGGGTGAGCTTTGTTGACCACCATTGATATTGAACAGATGTTTTTTCTCATCATCTGTTTCATTATCAGTTTTTATCTTTAAACATTTAACACCATAGACCAAATCATTTGATAAAGAAAATAAGGTATCCAATGAGTCATCTAATGAATTGATTTTTTCCAGTGAAAAATCAGATCCTGTTCTTGATATAAATAACAACTCTCTCAACGACGAAAGAATATGAGAAGCTAAGGTTTCTAAGATTTCACAACCTTTTGAATTATGTTCAATCAAATCAAGACGACCTATTATCATACCTAAGTAAGAATATAAAATTGCATTTATTTCAGTGACTCTTTGTTTTGCTAAAGGAGGGGTTGGAAGGACTGGATAAGTCATATCATTTTGAAATTTCTTTTCATTTTCACGTTTGACAATTTCTCTACTTTCTATCGACCAGATTTGCAAGAAAGAAATAGCTTTTCGAATAACTCTATAAACCATTAAGGTTAAAATTTCAATTTTATTGAAGTTTGAAGTACCTTTAAATTCCATGGCATTTTGAGTTAATTTAAACCAATCTTGTAATAAAGATTTTCTTGATTTACGAACAACTGTCTTTTTAGTGACAATTTCAGTATTTCTTGAAATACAATCAGTTTCTTGTAAAAGTAATCTAACACCATCCCTGATAGAATTTATAACTTTAATTGAGAAAGTGTATTTACCACGATGTGTTTGACGTGATAAAGGGTTGATTAAATATTTCCCACATGCATGAAGAAGAGGTTTCAAGTAAATTGAATTTGGGATCCTACTTTCATTTTCTTCATCATCTTCGTCATCTTCATCATCTTCATCACTACCTACTGCAATACTAAAATAATTCATTGGAATCCAACCACGTTGTAAAGATTCAACTAAAGTGACTTCACCCCAACCAGAATCATCTATAGTATGAACAAATGCTAAATCATCTTTATCGAAGGATAAACAAATACTAGCATCAGATTCTGATTGTAAAGTACCTGAATCAAAGGGATGTAATGCACGAATGAAAAGCGATGATAAATCTTCCTCATCAAGGCTATCAACTTCACTTGAAATCGATTTGCGAACACTTTCATCAGCAGAAGTAGTTGAAATATCTTTAAAATTAGATGATGTAGAAACATTTGGATCTTCAAAGTCATCTTTATTTTTTGGATCAAGTTTAGAATCAGTATAAGTTATATTTAGACCATTTGGATATTTTTCAGTCATTGGTTGTCTTGCATTTGCAATGTATATATCATTTTTCTCTCTTTCACTTATTTCATCAGATGTGGATAAATTATCAAATTTATGAACCAAGTCTTTTCTAATGGGTACGTCATTATTAGTTAAAGGAGTTGGTTTATCATTTAAATTTGAAACACTAGATTTTTTAACAACTTTTAAAGGAGTGATTCTTGATGCTGGGAAATTTGAGTAGGAACCTTTATTGGTTAAGGTATGGGTATTATTATTATTAGGGATTTCAATAGTTGAATTGGTACTATCACCTTCATTGAAGTTAAAAGACGAAGAGCTATTCGAGATAGTTCTGGCCCCATCATTTTCAACTTGGTGAGAAGAGGATCGGCTGTGTGTTTGAGGAATGAATTGAGGAGTATCATTATTAATTTCACTTGATCTACTACTTATAGTACTTGAAAGAGATCGATTTTCAGCATCATTAAATTTATGATAAATAACTTCATCATCAACATCACGAGGTTGAGATTCTTCAATTTTTTTATAATAATTGGAAGTTCTATTGGTAGATACTCTTCTGATACCATTCAGATGTACGGATAGAGAGGAATTGTGTCTTGATGCATCAAGTTGATAATCCAGGTTGTTAACTTTATCGACATTTTGTTGGAAAGAACTCATAAAGTTATAAGAATCACCGGTTAAGTTTTTGTTTTGTAAAGTCATGGATAAACGTTGGAATTTAGTACTTAATCTTTGTTGAGGTAATTGAGGAGATTTGTTGTGGCTTTTCATGTTAGCACTAAGCCTATTGAACGTGGAGGAAGAGCGGGAAACATTTTGAGACCCTTCATGACTACCGTGGGGGGTTAAAAGATCATTATTTATATCATTGTTATGACTATTAATGATTTGAGGATTATCATGAGGAAAGAAACCACCACCATTTTGATCAATAACCGGAGTAAAGTCATCTATACGATCAATGTGAGGGTATGTCGAAGAAGTTGGCAATTTTGGAGTTGCATCATCATCATCCAAGTTAACCACATAGGAGTTTCTATTATTTGATCGGCTGGCATTAATATAAGTAATTGAATTACGTTTATTGAAAGAGTTGTTAGCACTTGATCCAGATCCAGAACCAGATCCGGAACCAGAGCCAGAACCAGATCCGGAACCAGAGAAATCATCATTTGAATCCATAAAACGATCAGTACTACCATTTTTCAAAAGAGAATCATGAATGGAAGAAAAACTTGGCGTACTACCATTAGCAGTCATGTATGACTGGAAAGTTTGGGTTGACGTATCAGCTTCTAAATAATGATGATTGTTGACTTGTTGGTTGATAGAGGAATGAGTAGTTTGGAAACTTTCCGAGTGAGAGAGTTCTTCATCATCCAATTCTTCTTCTTCTTCTAATATATCGTGGTGAAGATTTGAATTTGAATTATTATTAGAAAAGGCGTATTCCGATTCCACGGGAGAGTATACACTAGAAGAAGAACTATAGTGCGTGCCTGGTTTATTATTATCCCCAAAGGGAGTAGGGGGCACTTGATACATTATTGTAGAACTAAGTCTGGGTAGTTGTTATTTCTAGAGATCGAGGAGCTTTTCAAAAAAAAAAAGTTGGGCGGGACAGGTAGATCAAAGCGGGCGGTTAAAGCGAAAAAAACAAAAAAAAAGTTATTGGAGGATGGAATAGCGATAGTAACGATAGTTGGGTGTGAGTGTGAGTGTGGCGATTGGGATTGGTCTTCTTGAGTGCTACCAGAAGAAAAAGAAGTAGGAAATTAATGAAGTTAATAAAAAATTTAAAAATAGTGAAAGGAGTGTATCTATTATACTTTGACCCATTTTAAATTTTTATTTTGATTGAATTAAACGCCCGCAGTTTCGCTTTTTTTTT
>JAJMOB010000055.1:0-67334 GCA_030444945.1 Hyphopichia fennica
ACCTCCGTACATCTAGTGTTTAGTTAGGGCAAAAACCTCCGTACATCTAGTGTTTAGTTAGGGCAAAAACCTCCGTACATCTAGTGTTTAGTTAGGGCAAAAACCTCCGTACATCTAGTGTTTAGTTAGGGCAAAAACCTCCGTACATCTAGTGTTTAGTTAGGGCAAAAACCTCCGTACATCTAGTGTTTAGTTAGGGTAGTATAAATTAGACGCTATATAAATTTATAAGAGATAAAGAAAAAAGGTTAAGCAAAGGAGACCTTCGTGATAACACGCAAGAATTCACCTTAAAAGTTTACAATTCCGCTCGAACAAAAAGAAGTCCAATCCTTAGTAAACGCTTCATAAATTTTGTCGAGGATGGCCCCGGAATCTACCGAATTGATATATTTAGCTTTACCAACCCTAGCTGATTTAGGAGCTAATCTTGAAGACCATATTCTTAAATTCCCATAAAAAGGTGAATCGAACGAAGTATCAACTGAAACAGAAACATTAGTGGTATTTTTAATTAATTCTGGATATGACATAAATGCCGAGACAGCTTCATCCCATAATGGTAAGAAAACTGAACTTGCATTACCATTTCCAATGAAATTATTAACAGCAGCCAATTTAGGATTAGTTTTGATTGTAGCACCAAACTTTTTTGTCAAATCATCATACAATTTTTGGGTTGGAAAAATGTAATTGGTAACATTTCCACCAATATAAACGTCAGTCCAATTGGATGTTAACACTATATGGGCTGCTTCTGGGTCAAGCATTAAGTTGAAATCAGTGTTGATATCTGCTACTATATCCCCACCTGTTGCCTGATCATATTGACCATCAATATATCCACCCATTATCCACAACGCTTTAGCTTCTTGAGGAAGTGAAGGATATAAGGATATAGCTTGAGCAACTGTTGTCATTAATCCTGCAGCATATATTTCAATTTGACCTGGATTTTCTTTAACCGCTTTTACCAATTCCCAAGCAGCTACTGTAGAACTATTGTAAGAAATTTTATCCCACAGATACGTATCATTATATTGAGGATTCCAACCACCTTTCCAAACAAACTCCCCAAACATTGATTGCCATATATTGAAAGACTGCTCGGTTCTAATCAATGGGGTTGATGCACCACCATATAAGGGAATGCACGAAATCAAAGAATAGTTGTGAAGTAAAGCACTGGCTTGACCAACTGAATCAACATACGAAGGATCTCCAAAACTAGCTGAAAGTCCAACGATTTCTATATTAGCCAAGAGTGGAAGAAACACATTCAACGCAGTTATACCATCGTTATCAATGAATACTTTTCTCTTAGTGGTGCTATTGGTAGATAATACCACACTGAAGATAAAGAAAGATGAGATTATTTTAGTGAGCTTCATTTTTAATGATTATCAAATTATCAGAAAAAAAAAATTCCGATATGGGAATGAGCTTAGATATATAGCACTAAGACTCTTCCTAAACGAGCGAAAAAAAGATTTCAAATGGAATTACTCTACAACAAATAGTAACAATAAATTCTTCCGCTAATAATTACCGGCATATCGACAATTGCAATCACCATTGATGACTCTTCCTTATTGTTTGGTGGAAGCTAGGTTATGGGAGGTATTAACATGGATTACAAGAACTTTCAACATGGATTATCAAATAAGTTATTGAATTTAGTGCAAAGTTTTTGACATTTTTAAATATGCCATGAGCCACCTCAAAAAATAATTGCAGCCAAAATGTATGCCCGATAAAAAAAGTAAGAGCGAAGTTTAGCTGAACATAATTGAACATAAATGTTAACCTTCAGCTATTTTTATTGAATTGTTAATGTACTTTTAACCGCCAAAAATTAGTTAATACGTATACGACACCCCTTCGTGTTTTTTCCATATTAAAAGGGCAAGAAAAGCCAATCCAAAAAAATGCAGGAATCAACTGAAGACATCCTCTCTATTAAGACCCTTCCTTTAGAATTTAAGTTCTTACCCTCTCTTAACTAGTTTATATTACAATGGGATCTGAGGGAGGAGTGGACTAAAAGGAGGACATTGAGGGCATTTTGAATACTTGCTACGTTTACAATCCAAAAGTTGCAAAATTACGTGATTGCTTTAAAGTACACGTAATAGAGGTAAACAGTTACATACTCCAGCATGCTCTATTTTTTACTTTGCTAAATGGTTTCTATTTACTTCTGTGGAGATTTATGTTTATTCTGCATTCGCTGATTCTAGGAAGTGTGATCCTATCGAGTTATGAAATTTTAAATACGTTATAATAGAAATGTGTACTTTTTAAACCTTTGAATATGTTCTTAACAAATCCAATAGACTGATTTACAATCGATATTGTACAATCAAGACGTCTAAAGGAAAAGCATTGTATGTTTTTTTTCTAAAAATAATTTTTGCATTTTTACTTCAAATTTTACAAAAATCCATCAAAAAGAAAAAATTTATACCAACAAAAAAGCTAGGTATGCTTGAGACAATAGAATGTATGATCAAATACAATAATTTCTTTCACTGTAAATTTGTAGATTTGGTAAAGTTTTTTTCTTTGGTCAATGGACCCCTATACTCTTTTAACTTTATGATTTACAGCTTTCCTCGATTCCATCATAAACCGACTGGATCGAGGTCTACTTATTGAGCGGGTCGACTGAACCGTGACTCGAATTGAATAGTCAAAGTTCACCACCAAAAATTTGGCTAAGTATTCTTTATTGTCTAGGGAATAGGATTATACACTGATATTTTACTATAACATTATACTAATATCTAACAATAACATCACAATCATATTTATTTATTTAGTATTAAAATCTTTGATTATCTTATTAAAATATTCCTGCGAAGCGTCATCATTTCCAAGTAAAAAAAAATCAAGAATATTAGGAGGGAAATTCGTAACACCATTAGTAATATCATCATCAGGCGAATCAAAGTCATTTCTAAGTATATTTTGATCCAATGTAGTATGAGGAACAAGTATGTCGTTACTCTTAGATACGCGTCGAGTATACTCAAGAATTTTATTTTGACGGCTAGATTCGCTACTATTTTCATTAAAGTTTTCCTCGGGTAAAAGCTTTTCGCTAACATTGACTATTTGAATCGAATCTTCCAAATTATCAAAAGAATATCTCCCTAACTTAAGCTCTCGGGCTTTACCACGATCTCTTGCAACTGCGTCATATAAATCAATTAATTGATTGGCAGTCTTACACCAATTCGATGAAATTTTAGCAGATTCATTTTTGGATTCTAAGAATTTCAACAATTTTCGTGACATTTCACCTAAATCTCCATCTTGTTTTGCTTCATAAGTCATGTGGTCAGGATCCATCCAAGTGAAAGCATTACCATAAAACCCTGTAGCCAAAGCAGAAAATATACAGAATAGGAAAAAGGGAGATGCCAAAGTATAGCAGACTTCTGAATTTTCTGAATTTATAATATGAAGAAAAATTGAACAAAGCTTTCTAGTGCTATTGAATAATTGCTTTGCTGAATTCGTCCAATAGTCTTTATCAGGAGCTGGTGGTAGAAGAGGTGCTTCAACAGGCCCAACCGGGTAATCATTCGAGTGAGGTAAAAAAGGAATGTATTCTCTATTCATGTATAAATGGCATAAATGATATAAAACATTGATTAAAACAAATGTCACTTCAGATTTCATTATTGAATGGGCTTTATACCTATCATGAGACCATCTCCAATGCTCTGGTAAACAAGTAATCCATTTGTTCAAATCTGCTTTTATTGAGCTACTAAAACTATCTGGTTCATAAGGAGGAACTCTAAAAGCAACTCTTCCACCTAATAACAAAAAATCTGTAATTCGTCCCCAAATTTCAAAAATACTAACAAGATAAGCAGCTCCTCTATTTTGATACCCTAGCGTAGAAATCTTTTCATAGTCTTTTAAAGATAAAGAAGACAGAAAATCCAGTCTACTAGCATCCAAATTATGAGACATTAATAAAAAGTTTTCTTCACTCGAAGGTAAATGCACTGCAGAATAGTTAAGTTTTTCAAAGCAAAAGGATCGGTTTTTACCCGAATCTATAATTCTATCAACCATGAAACAAGACCAATACGTTCTAACAAGTAGCTCACAATTTAATTGGGTTAAACCGACTTTCTTGCATTTTGTCACAGATTCTTCTGTAGAAGTTGTTGAAAAAAGACCAAAAGTCTGTAGCATTCGACAAGCAATTCCATGAACAATCCAACTACTATAGTAGCGATCCTTACCCCAATCATAAAGCGCTAGTATTGTGAGAGATTGAATGGTTTTGATATTTGGTTTTGATATGAGACCCAGCGGCGATAATAATTTATTAGTAACAAATTTATAATAGACTTCGTCCTTAACAAATGTACTATCGGATGAAAGATAAGGATCACTTGGAATAGGAGTATAAGCCCCACAAAGAGCTAGAATGGCACTTTTCAAATGGCAGCTGATATTTTTTGTTTCGAATAGAAGTGTTGGTTCATGAAGAAAAATTAATTCTTTGAAGTTTCTTGCAACCAATTCGCAAGCTCTATAAACGGTAGAGTCAGGTATCAATTTGAGAAAATCAGCCGTTCCTTTAGTTTCTAATGGAGTTTGAGATTGACTAAGAGGATTTGAGTTCATGCCTGTTGATTCTCGAGAGTTCTCCAAACTAATCAAGTTCTGAACTGTAGGGTTCATCAGTCGAATATTACTTTGAGTTGGTGTCTGGGAAACAGAGTGAGAGGAAGTCGGATTATTGAGTCGAGGTGGAGGAGGGAACTGCGAGTGCTGTTGAAGATTAGTGAATTGATGGAGCTGCTGTTGTTGAGGTTGTTGTTGTTGTAGTTGAGGTTGTTGTTGTTGTAGTTGAGGTTGTTGTTGTTGTAGTTGAGGTTGTTGTTGCTGAGGTGGTTGTTGTTGTAGTTGAAGTTGTTGCTGAGGTTGTTGTTGCTTTACACTATCCTGTGTATCAATAATATGCCTCAAGGGCAGTGTTACTATTTTAGGGTATATATTACGATCTCCTTCGAAATTAATAGAATTCTTGTGAATATTGTGGTCTTTTATAACGGGCGTATGTCCAGGAGTCTGATTCTGATGGGTAGGAAGAGGTGATACCAAAGATCCTTCGCTTTTGGAATCAATGGCACCAGTGCCATTGTTGGAATTAAAAGTTTTGAGATCAGAAACTGAATTTTGACCCTCACCCGCTTCATCTTTATTCATGGACACAAATTTTAATCGTTTACGTTTGGAACTGGGAGTTGTGACTGGATAGGATAACTTACATTCTTTAGCTTTCCCACTTGCAGCACATGCATGACATGGAGATACACCATCATGAATGCACTTAACTTTTCGATTTCTGCAATTTTGACACGCAATAACTCGTCTCATTATCAGCTGAATATGAAGAGTATAGTTTGATGGATGTTGTAAAATTGGCTCTTTTGGTATTTAGTTTAGACTTTTGGGTTCATGAGCAAGGGTGAGATCAGAATAAGATGCAAAGGAACAGGGTCAATTTGTAAAAAGTAAAAATTTGAATTTAAAATTTGAATTTTCAACATTAAAAGTAAGAGTAATGATATAAGGTAAACATCTAAACAGCCCTTATTGTTGTTGATAGTATTGTTGATAATATTTTCTGTTGATAATTAATCTATTTTTTTTTTTTCTTAATTGTTACGTTCTTTCCGTCTTCCTCACTTTCGTAATTTTTTTTTTGTTTTGTTTTTCCCGGTTTGTTAGTGTTTACTATCCTGCACAAAGCGATATGGCGATATGGACCGGGGATTTATAAACTCTCCACACAAATGAACAGAGGCAGTTGATAATCTGTTCTTAAAGTGTTTACAAAAGAATTGAGCAAGAGCAAAATAAGACAAACGATTAAATTGGAATTATAAGAATTGAAATGGGTGTATTAAAAGTGAACAAGAAAAAAATATGAAGGGAAGAAAAAGTGTTGAAGAACTGGATAATGAAAATAAGAAAACAAAAAGAAAACAAGAAGAGAATTAAAAAAGAGAATTAAAAAAGGTCAAAACTAGTCATCAGACAATGGAAGAAACTGAAGAAAATGTTTTAAATTTCATTTTTGCGTCCTATATCAATAGTGACTGATTCATCCTCTTTACTCGGAGAATCATCACGACGTAAAACTAATTTTTCAATTTCAACATAATCGTCATCATCTTGCATGAGTTTTTTACCTTCTTCTTGAAATTTATGAGTTGGAGTTCTTCTTTCAAACAAAATATCTGTAGCTTCAAGTGATAATCCTTTTAACTCTGGTAAAAATAACATCACGAAAATAAAAGCTAGAAAAGATACTGATCCATAAACGAACCCTATTCTACCTTGAAGATCACCATATCCAGCATTTTGCATAAATGGATTGACAAAGGAAATCATAAGTGATATACCATAACTAAAGAAAGTGGCCACTGAAAGAGTTTTTTCACGAAGTAAGGACGACGGTATTTCACCAACAGTAATATGAGCCATTGGAGCCCATGACATACCATAAATAATAGCCCAAATAAATAAAAACCCAAGGGCCGCTTTGCTAGCCGAGTCTGAAGTACCATAATAACTAGTACCAGCAACGATGTAGAATGAAATACCCATACATAAAGAAGAACTCATTAAGATAAGACGACGACCTAATCTATCAGCACCCCAGAATGAGAACGTGTTTGTTACTAATAAGACCGCCATAATAATAACAACAATCATAACAGAATCACTCATTCCCATTTGAACTAAGAATAAAACTAAATAATTAGACATAAAACTTAAACCTTGACCATTCAAAAAGCAAGGAACAGATAATGCAAGTAAAGTTCTTCTCAAGTTTGTATTTCTGAAGAGATCCAAATAAGTAACCTTTTTCCTATTCTCAGTTAATAATTGATAAGCCGAATCCCATTCATCAATTAATTTATTTACATCATGATGAGTATTTTTACCATAAATTTTACTTAAAGAAACTTTTGCTTTATCCTTTTGACCTGTTTGAATTAACCAACGAGGACTTTCAATTAAGAACGGAGTTGCTAAACACATAATTGCAGGAATAACAACTTGTAAAACAACAACCAACAAATAAGACCATCTACCACCTTTATCCTTAGTCAAAAAGCAAATAAGATATGCAAGAAATTGACCAAATGTATAGTTAACCTGATAAAATGTTGCTAAACCTCCTCGTATTGAAGAAGGTGAGCATTCAGCGAGATATATAGGGACTATAGCATTAGCAATTCCAGCTCCCATGTTATTTATCATTCTTCCAATGATGAACCCCCATAGTTTACCAATAGACGCACTTTGGATAATGGCACCTATAATACTAATAACAGAAGAAGAAACAAGCCCCCATTTTCTACCAAATTTCTCTGCAACTGGGCCACCAATGAGGATAGCACCTAACATAATACCTGCCATACCTAAACCTGATCCAGCACTTTGATATTGACTTTCTAAAGTTCCGGCACTGCTATGACCATAATCACGTAAGAAATTTTGATTAACGATAACAGTAGAGAAGTAACCACCCTCATAACCAGAATTCATGGCTGCCAATGATGCAATTAGGGCAATCAGGACTAATCTAGGTGTCATTTCCTTTATTAGAGGATGCTCTTTTATATTTCCCATCTTGATATCTATGTACTTTATTCTTGTTATTATTTCAATCTGTACTTTTCCGAATCACTGGGTATGTATTCAATGATTATTTTTTAGATAGTTCCTTAAAATGACGGTAAATACAGAAAAAGAATACTTGGTCCTTTTAAAGGGGGAATACCTTGATATATATAGTTTAGTACTTGCTAGAGTAATCCGTATATACAAGCTTTTTCTTTTATTTAAATCTTTTCTTTTTGTGAAGTCTAATTTTTTTTCTTTTTCCATTTTTTTTTTTTTTTTTTCCTTGAACTTCTTACCACTCAAAGACAAATTTCAATTGTGAACCAAGGCATATTACGAGTCTGCACAAAGGAAGTTTACAACGAAAATGGCACTACAACAATAAAGCCATTTAACCTACTAATATTTAAATTAATGCCTGTCTCTAATCCGAATTCCTGCTTAAACCTTCCTGTTGTTCGAAAATGCGATCGACTGGAACCTGGCTCTATCAGGTAAAACTGAAAGCCGCGATAGAATTTTTTTGGTCTCAGATTGGTGGTAGGCAACCCAACGTATTGGTTGAAAATTCCTAACTCTACTGGATAATATACATTTTTTAGTAAACAGCTATACTTCTTTAGTGACTAGTAAATCTAAATTACTGTTCTTTGCAGCTTCAACAGTCACAAAACAGGGAAGTGCTTATTTTATCACACAATACAAAAGTAAGAGTCAAAAGTAAGTCACACAAGCATAAGTTACTTCTGCTGTTATCAGTCTACGTTTAAAAGACATAATTCAAAAGAATTATTAAAAAAAAAGTGCCAGATTTCTAAGTTATTTCTAATTAAACATACCCATGGACATCATTTCGCTTTAGATTTAAGTCTTCTGAAATAATACCGAATTCCTCTAAAAGTCCTTTTTCAATGATCGTATCCCAAATTTTATATCTATCAGCTCTGATAGTGTCATCATCGATGGTGACTTCACTAACTTTACTATTAGGACCAAACATCTTGTATATCTGGCCATTTTCATATTTTGGCCATAGCTTAACACCATTTGCAAAATCAATCCATGTTTTACTCATGGTCTCAGATAATTCTTGAGCAGGTTTGGGGAAAGTATGGTTCAAAACCCCCCAAACATAAGTATTGTCCAACGAGTGATGAGCGTATCCCTTCCAAGGATTTTCATAATGAGATGCTTGATTAAAATGGTAAGCACGTACTCTGGGATTGGCTTTGGTGAAAGCATAGTTGGGTAAAAGAAACATACCATCCGTTGTGAATTTTTCAATAATATCAATGGTTTCTTTCCTAGACATACCACTATGGATTTTATATAAATCAATAATCTGTTGTGCAACACTTGGTGATGATGCAAAAGAGTTCAAATATTCAATAAGAGATTCAGCATTAAAGTGTTTATAAGATTTATTCCAAATGATACATTCATTGATACAGTCACCAATAATTACATCATCTACCCAATCGGGGATTATATTTTTTTGAGTAAGATCACCCCAAGAAGGAATCTTAGAACCAGGTAAAAAATCTTCATCATCACAATAAGCCATGGTAACTACCGGAATTTCATGAACTTTTTCATTTGCTAAAGACAAGGCTATAGGATCGGCTTTGATTAATGCTTCAACTCTTTTCTCTGGACTTAGATTGATATCAATATTAAGATTTTGTAAAATTTTGAAATAAACTTTATCATATTGATCCAATGAAAATACACCACATAAAGGTGATAATCCACTTTGCATAATAGCACGAGAAAATAAATTTTCACCTTTTAAAAGATGCAAATGTGTTGCTTGAGATCCAGCTGATTGACCAAATAATGTGATTTGATCAAGGTCACCACCAAAAGCTTCAATATATTTATTAACCCATTGAAGAGCAACGTGCTGATCCCATAATCCATAATTCCCAGCACCCGACTCACCGTAATGGATTTCATTATATTTTTGAATATCTTTAGAAGCTAACCAACCAAATGGTCCCAATCTATAATTAATGACAACAATGATTGTTGGTTCACCGAATCTAGATGATCTACTAGCTAATATATGACCATCATAAGTACCACCACAATTTCCAGCATAAGCATTTGCACCACCATGTATGAAAACCATAACGGGGTATTTTTTATTGGGATTTGATCTAATTTCAGGAGGTACCGAAATGTTTAAATTTAGAACATCCAATTCATCCTGAGAAGGCATAGAAATATGATTTCTTTCATAAACAGGAATTGGATAAAAATCTCTAGGAGGCTGGATACAGTATGATCCAAATTTTGTAGCGTCTAATTGGTTAACATTCCAACTAGTTAGAAGTTGAGGTTTTCTAAATCTTCCGGGGATTTCAGCGAAAGGAATACCTAAATATTGATTAACTCCGGTCTCTTCAAATTGAAGACCAGTGACTTTACCTAAGCTTGGAATATCAATTGAATGATGAGAAACAGTATACTGAGGTGTTTGATCGATTGTCATAATGTATACTGTTAGAGTAGAAAGAATACTAGAAAAAAAACAATGTGAAGAATGCGTTCAATTGATTTCGATTTATACTTTTCATTTTTTCCGGTATTTTAGTATTTTAGTATTTTTTTTCCTCTAAAGTACGAGAATGTCGGCAATTCTCAAAACAGAAATCGGTAACCCGCAATCAGCAAGGGGCTATAGGCGATAAAGGATATACTTTTATCTTTAATTTTTGACACCCTTATCAAAACCTTTCTAAGGGTACACTGAAAAGTTTTTTGCTGTTAGGGGTTCAATACTTGAAGTATTTGTTTTTGTACAATAATATATCGTACAAACAGTTCTTTTTTTTGTCCCATAAATGTCAAATTACAAAAAGAGTAAGTTAGGATGTAATTGTAAAAATAACTGAATGCTAATCACTAATAGAAAAATACAAAGTTTTTATTTATATAGTATAATTTTCAAATCAAGTCATTTTGAAGAAATTCGTTAATATTTCATATAAACTACTAAAATTCTGAAAACTACGTTAAAACTCTGAAAAAAATAAAAATCAAATTTTAATAAATGAACTAGTCAAAAGATACTGAACTTTATATAATGAATAAAATCATCAAAGTGGTCATATACTTACAGTTCCCTTTAACAACTCCAAAAACTCTGTAGTCGTGAGTATTGCTGCCAATTTCCTAATACGATACTTACTTAATCAAAAGACACGACCAGTCTTGACCTTGAAAAAAAAAATATCATTTTTTCTCAACTGGTACTAAGTATATATAAGAGGGGGAAAGGAGCCCTCATCTGATAAAACATTTAATATGTAGAGTTAACGGTAGCGTTATGCTAGTTTAAACACCCGTACCACAGTGCAAGAACATTGGCAGTCCTAAGCGAGATAAATAGAACGAGCAGTTACAAAAAAAAAAAAAATAGGAAAAAACTAGCGCATGGAAAATAAAGCGAGAAGGCATAGTGCCGCTAACTAAAAGAAAACCCCCGGAATCGGTCTCAAATTATATCAAGTGAATTTTAACTGTTTTATTTGCTGGGATGACTGAAATATATGAATAAATGATCCTAGATCTCTTAACCGTACGATTTTAAAGTATTACGTAAATGTATTATTTGGCAATGAAGGTAACCTTTTTCTTTTTGATGCTGGGCTCAGCTCTTAGCTGAAGTCTTACATTCTATTGGATATATCATAGTAAGGTAATGATAGCCGTGAAAGAGATTTGGGATTAATGAATAAGTCTCTAGTCTTTTTGTACCTCTAAGAATAATAAGAGAAATAAAAATATTTCTACGCGCTTAAAGGGTGCCAAAACGCCATTTTTTCTTGCTTTTTTTTGACAGTATAATTCATCATTAGTGCTATGAAAATCATACTCTCTTTTTTCGATCCGGTTGGATTGAGATAAAAATTGAATATAGATATAGATAAGAAGTTTACACAAGGAATTCGTTACAATAAATAACAAAACTGCTCAAAGCGAGTTTAAGCATATTACCGTTAAGCAAGATCTTGACCCCGTGACCTTGCGATGAGGTTGCCGCTACTTTTGGCTTTTTTCTTTTTTTTCTGTGTGTGTGTGTGTGCAGGAACTTCGCCTATGAACATATTAAAATGAACAACATCCCAATTGCCTTACGTTTTAAAGTAATGCCTTTAGAAAATCTCTCTTACACTAGACTTTTCAATTATTCAATGATCAAGAATTATAAGCTCAGGTTAAATGTAAGCGTGATTACAAACGTTTGTACCTCTATCGGAGAGTTATCTCTCGGAGAGTGGAGTTGATGAGGGGAATTGGCAGTGATATGAATGTTTAAAGCACTGAATTAGCAATATTCGATTGCAAATACCAAAATTTTTTTTGATCAATCCGAATCCGATCTTTTTTTAATAAGATTTTTAAGGAAAACTTTTGTAGTTAATGCACTATGACTTTCTTTAACTTGAACTTTGTGTTATTGAGATAACTATCATCTCTGTTATTGATCAATAACAATGCAAGGATCATAATTTAGCTTAGATAAACCTAACCTCCGTCCCATCTGTAAATTATTTGTTGGTAGATTTCTTTATTAATTTTACTTTTATTTTATTTTGAAATATTTTCTGTACGTTTTTTTTTTTTTGTTCTTCATAACTTTTTCTCCAATATATATACCCCAGAAATCCTCTATTTTTTTCTTTTTCTGCAAACTTGTTTCCTAAGCTATTCAGTTTATTTTTCAATATTTTTTTTTTTTTCAATTCTTCCTTATTTAATATTTATTCCTTGCAATCTATTCCCTTTTTATCTTTCAAGCCACTTATCAACTTTACTTTTTATTTTTTATTTTTTAGTTTTTTTTCAATAGTTCGGTCATCTCATAATCCTTTTACATTATGGTCCAAGAAGTAAAAGTAGATCCTAAGAGTAGTTCTAGGGATATAGAACCTATAATCTCTGAAATATCTCCTTATTCTTCTGAAACAAAATCATCCTCGCATATTAAAAAGTTCATTGATGGCTTTAGAGCTCCACTTCCAGATGAAAAGCATAAAGTCATTGAAGAAAACAAAATCCTTACAACTCGTCATATGATTGTTATTGCTTTAACATCTGGTACGGGTACAGGTCTTATGGTTGCATCAGGATCAAAATTAAGAACTGCTGGTCCTTTATTCCTTTTGATAGCTTATATAATTCTTGGATACTTTATGTTAATTCCTACTATGAATGCCGCAGGTGAACTTTCTATTGCTTATCCTAACCTTCCTGGTGGATTCGCTGGTTTCTATAAAAAATTCCTTGGAGCTGATCTCACTTTTGCATTAGCTCTTAATTATTTCTTTCAGTGGGCTATTGTTATTCCTCTTGAATTAGTTACAGCAAGTATGACATGTCAATTCTGGAATGATTCAATCAATCCTGACGTTTTTGTTACTATTTTCTTGGTTCTTGTTCTTGCAATTAATTGTTTTGGTGTTAGAGGTTATGGTGAAGCAGAATTTGTAATGAATACCGTCAAACTTCTTTTCCTCGGTGGATTTATCATCTTTGGTTTAGTCGTTGATTTGGGTGGTAGTCCAGATGGATTTATTGGAGCTCGTTATTATCACAATCCAGGGGCTTACACCGACTTCAAAGGTTTAGCAACTGTTTTCACTACTGGTGCTTTTAGTTTAGGTGGTAGTGAATTTATCAGTTTAACTGCTGCTGAACAAGCAAATCCAAGAAAGTCTTTAAAAACTGGTGTTAAATTGATTTTTTTTAGAGTTACTGTATTTTTCATTGGTTCTTTAATTTTTGTTGGTTTACTCGTTCCATATAATTCTGATAAATTAATGGGTAGTGGTGGTAGTGCAACTAGTACTTCACCTTATGTTCTTGCAGCACAAATCCATGGTATTAAAGTACTTCCTCATATTATTAATGCAGTTATTTTAAATTCTGTTACTAGTGTGGCTACTGCTGCTATGTATTCATCTACTAGATTATTACATTCATTATCACTTCAAGGTTTGTTTTGGAGAAAATTTCAATATGTTGATAGATCTGGTAGACCATTATATTGTTGGTTCGTTACTATTGCTATTTCTATTTTCGCTTACATTGCTGCATATGGTAATCAAGATGAAGTTTTCAATTGGTTATTATCTATTAGTGCTTTATCATTCATTTTTGTTTGGATGGCTATTTGTGTTTGTCATATTAAATTTAGAGCTGCCTTGAAACTTAATAATATTCCATTGAGTGCTTTAGCATATGTTTCACCAACTGGTACTATTGGATCTTATCTTGCACTTCTTATCAATAGTTTAATCTTGGTAGCTCAATTTTGGGTGGCATTATTCCCAGCCAATGAACCAGATGTTTATAATTTTTTCCAAAATTATTTGGCAGTTCCATTTTTATTAATCTGTTATTTTGGTTATAAAATCGTTACTAAAGATTGGAAAATGTATGTTCCAATTTCAGAAATTGATATTGATAGTGATAGAGTTATTTATGATCCAGAAATTTTAGAATTAGAGAAACTTGAAGAGAAAGAAAAATTTTCAAAAGCTCCTATTTGGCACAAATTATGGATTCTTGCATTCCAATAGATTATTAAGTAGTATATCAATATAAATTTATGAATAATTATTGCAAACTGTAGGCAGTAATCGTTTTAGAAGCACCAAAGAAAAAAAAAATACGTAACGATACAGCCCACACAAATCGGACCATTAACACCTTAATGGAAGGTGGCATATACGAATCATACACTCTCTTTATATCAGTTAAAAGCTCTAGCTCTAATATTTCTGTCACATATTTTTTTAAGAGTGCACTACTAAATTAATTGACAGCTCGTCCGGTTTTTTTTGTCCGGTACCTCCCCCACTAAAAAAAAAAAAAAAAAAAAAAAAAAAAAAAAAAAAAAAAAAAAGAAAGAAAAAAAAAAAAGAAACTGTCGGAGACCATTATCCTGGAAGTACATTTTTAATATTAGTATACAGAGGCTCCAACCAATGATTGAATGATAATGAGATTCTGGGGATCAGGTTAGTGGTCACCTAAGGTTTTGATAATTACCATTTGTTCATGCTGTACGGTTAATAATAGCTTTGGTTTGGTTATGAATGAAGTATATACAACAATTGCAACTAAACAATACGGAAAATCTCATTTGTTAGGATTCTGATTAACTGTGGAGTAATCTCCCTCGAACACTAGTTGAAATCGTTTCCCCTTCTTTGGTCTTTTTTATATTGTAGTAATCCTAGAGCTATAGGGGTTAAATTTATGTACGTATAGTATATTTTTAAACCTCAAAATGAGGGGGAGTCGAGGAAAGTGAAAATGCCTAAGAGATCCTATATAGGCAAGTAGGCCGGATCGTTTTTCCGCTACTCATTTTTTTTTCTTTCTTATAATTCGAGTGGTTTCCTAGTCTAATTGAGTTGAAAATGGGTTGGGTTCATTTGATTCTATCCAATTGATAGCTGGCTCATTAGCACCTGTTTGTGACAATGCTGATAACATCTCGTAAGCAAGATCGGTGATTGTGGTGGAGCCGGAAAAAAAAATAAACATACAAAACAGAAAAAAAAAAACACGGAATACAAATGCGCACGCATAAGAAATCGAAATTTTACAAACCCAAAAAAAAAAAAGTATGAAAAGGAGAAAATACCCCAGAGTATCTTTATTTATATGAAAAGAAAAGGAAAAAAATTATCTATATAAACTCACGTTTTCCCACTTTTTTCTTTTTCAATTATTCTCCTCCTTTATTTCTTTCTTCTTTTTTATCAATTGAAGTTCTCCACGTTTCTCGTTAACTTTTTTTTTTTTTTGCTTTCATTTCTCTACAATGGCTGATATTGATATTGAAAAAACACTTTCCCAATTAAAACTTCTGGAAAAATTTGGTTTACTCGCTGGTATTGATTTCTGGCATACCTACCCAGTTGAAAGATTAGGTGTTCCTAGTCTTAGATTTAGTGATGGTCCTAATGGGGTTAGAGGTACTAAATTCTTTAATGCTGTTCCATCAGCATGTTTTGCTAATGGTACAGCATTGGCCTCTACTTTTAATAAAGAATTATTATTGAAAGCTGGTGCTTTAATGGCCAAAGAAGCTAAACATAAATCTTCTCATGTTATTTTAGGTCCTACTACCAATATGGCTAGAGGTCCAAATGGTGGTAGAGGTTTTGAATCATTTAGTGATGATCCTTATTTAGCTGGTCTTTGTTCAGCTTCAATCATCAATGGTATTCAAGATGGTGATATTGCTGCTACCATTAAACATTTCGTTGGTAATGATTTAGAAGATCAACGTAATAGTTCGGATTCTATTATCACTGATAGAGCTTTAAGAGAAATTTACTTGGAACCTTTCCGTTTGGCAGTTAAATATTCTAATCCTCATGCTTTTATGACTGGATATAATAAAGTAAATGGTGAACATGTTTCTCAATCAGAAAAGATCATTCAAAATATCCTTCGTGAAGAATGGGGTTGGGATGGTACTGTTATGTCAGATTGGTTTGGAACTTATACAACCGAACTAGCTATCAAAAATGGTTTAGATATTGAGATGCCTGGTCCAACCAAATTTAGAAAAGAAGAAGTACTTTCTCATATGGTTAATACTAAGGAACTTCATATCAATCATATTAATGATAGAGTTCGTAATGTTTTAAAATTAGTTAAAGCTACCGCTAAATCTGGTGTTAAAGAAAATGGTCCAGAAGATGAAGAAAATAATACTCCTGAAAATAGAGATCTCTTGAGGAAAATTTCTGGTGAATCTATCGTCTTATTGAAAAATAATAATAATATTTTACCCTTGAGTCCAAAAGAATCAATTGCAGTTATTGGTCCTAATGCTAAGAGTCATGCCTACTGCGGTGGTGGATCTGCTTCTATTACTCCTTATTATAATACTTCTCCTTATGATGGAATTGCTGCTAAATTACCTTCTCCTCCACCTTATACGGTTGGGGCTTATGCTCATAAAGCTTTACCTGGATTAGCACCACTTGTTAATAATCCATCTACTGGTAAAAAGGGGTTTAATGTTAAATTTTTCCATGATAAAGAAAGAAAAAATCAATTCGATGAAGTTAATGTGACTCAATCGACCTTTTTCCTAGGTGACTATAAACATCCTAAGATTTCTACCAACTTATACTATTTAGATATTACTGGTGATCTTGAAATTGAAAAGGATGACGACTATGAATTCGGTATTGCTGTTGTTGGTACTGGTGTCATTTATGTTGATGGTAAAGTTGCTGTTGCTAATGAAAAAAATCAAAGAAAAGGAGATTTCTTCTTCAATTGTGGAACTGTAGAAGAAAAATCTAAAGTTCACTTAACTAAAGGTAGTCATAAGGTTGAAGTTAAGTTTGGTTCTGCTCCAACTTATACTCTATTCAATGATGATGTTGTTGACTTCGGTGGTGGAGGTGCTCTTAACATTGGTTTTGCTAAAGTTATTGATGGTAAAACTGAAATTTCTAATGCTGTGGAATTAGCCAAATCTGTTGATAAAGTTATTTTGTCTATTGGTCTTAACCAAGAGTGGGAATCTGAAGGTTATGATAGAGAAAATTTGGATTTACCTTTGTTAACTAATGATTTGGTGGCTGCTGTTTTAGAAGCTAACCCAAACACTGTTGTTGTGAACCAGTCTGGTACTCCTGTTGAATTTCCTTGGTTATCAAAGGCTAATGCTTTAGTTCAAGCTTGGTTCGGTGGTAATGAAGCTGGTAATGCCATTGCAGATGTTCTATTCGGTGATCTCAATCCAAGTGGTAAATTATCCTTATCTTGGCCATTAAAGTTTACTGATAATCCAACTTATTTGAATTTTAAAACCGAAAGAGGTCGTGTATTATATGGTGAAGACATTTTCATTGGCTATAGGTACTACGAAAAATTACAGAAAAGGGTTGCCTTTCCATTTGGTTATGGTTTATCATACACTGAATTTGAATATTCTGATTTGAAAGTTAATGTTGATGAAAAGAAAGATTCATTACAAGTTTCTTTGAGTGTTAAGAATATTGGTGATTTAGCTGGTAGTGAAGCTGTTCAGGTTTATATTGGTGCCAAAGAACCAACAATCATTCGCCCTGTTAAAGAGTTAAAAGGTTTTGAAAAAGTTACTTTAAAAAGTAAAAAACTGGATACTGTCAAGTTCTCTTTATCTTTGAAAGACTCCACCTCCTTTTGGGATGAATATCAAGATAAGTGGTGCTCCGAAGCAGGCGAGTATGATGTATTCGTTGCCAAGAGTAGTGATGATATTGAATTAATTGGAAGTTTCAAGATTGAAGATACCAAGTTTTGGGTTGGTCTTTAGTCTGGTTTTTCAAATTTTTAAAAAAAAAATATACATATAATGATTTGTTTCTTTGATTTTAATTTTGTATTTCCCTCTTTCCTCATTAGAAAGTAGTCTGTAGATCTGTCATGAATTTTCACTTCGGCCTATGTAGTGTTATTGCCATAGATCATTTTAATTTGAACTAGTGGAGCAATAAACTTGATATTTTTTTATCGATTTGCGGCAAGGCATTAAAACCGAAATGAACGAATGACCGAATATGTCACGTGTAAGCTCGGTGATAACTTTTGGCTGCCGTAAATATTAACTCAACTGATTGTTTTAATTAAAATACTGATCCCGACTTCTTTTATGCTTTTAATTTTCTTTTCATTTTCGATTTCCTAGTTACATGGGTTTCAGCAGCTTAAATTACCAGCCCAACTTTGACTTTTGAATTCTTTGAAGTGATATTGCAAGAAAAAAATGCCAGTATAAGTTTATCTAGTCGAATATTTAGATAAAGATCTTCCCGTTCAAAAAGAATCAACCTCCCCCTTTCCTCCATAACTGCAAGTAGCTAGAGGTTTACGGCTGACACAAAAAACTAAACAATAAAGTAGACCTTACTGTTGGTCTAGATATCTCTCTTCATTTGAATCCTTTTATTTTCATCCATTTCAATCATCATGGCCGTTCCCAGCAAAAGACGTGGTTCATTTGGTAATGGTAGTAGTGAAACTACTTCACCTGAGGGCCATAGTAATGATTTTCAACTAAATGGTAAGAAAAAATCTTCTAAAAGGAGGAACAGAGTGACGTTAGTTTGCAATGTTTGCAAATATCGTAAAGTACGCTGTGATCGGAACCATCCATTTTGTACTGCTTGTGTGAAATACAACGCTACCCATTTATGTGAATACAATGGCCAAGTGTGGGATGAAAAAGAAGCTATGGAAAAATTGTCTACAATAACTATTTCAAGTACCATCAACCAACAAACAAATAATTCACAACATGACCATCCACAGACGAATCTCCCCTCTACTGTGGACACCACTCCTACTGATATCAACGATCTGGAGCTAGTTGCACTTAGAAAGAGAGTTTCAGAACTTGAAAATTCTTTAAAGTCAATCCACCAACCGTTTAAGCAAGAAAGCACTGGCTCTGTATTATTATCGGCAAAGTTGGCTGACTTTTTGTCAGGTTTCAAATCTTTTGAAACTGTGGTTGGAGTGAACCCAATAAGCGATAAGAATGAGACCATTGGTTTTTATAACTATGTTCCTATAAGCATTGACATCAAACTGTTAGAATGCATCAATAATGGACCTTTCTCGATGTACGCTTTAAAGCAGAAAGATTTGGGAAGTTCAAACATATGGGGTTTCATGAATGGAGGTAGAAGGGGGAAAAATGTAATACCTCTTAAAATAGAAAGTAAAATTAATGATATGATAGATTCAGAAGGGAATAATCCAAATAGTCCATATTCTGTCATACAAAGAATCAGAGAGTACTCCATAAATAAGTTTGACCCTCAAAATTACCGATCCAAATCATCACGTCTTCCTCTTGGTCTAACTTATAATGACCCTAATAGAAATAAAGACGTAAGTCGAACAGAACGGATTCAGACAATTTTACCTCTGCAGGATATAATATGGGATCACATAAATCACTTCTTCAAGTTCATTTATCCTTTTTGTCCATATATTAGTGAAGTTGATTTTAGAGCGCAAGTTTCTAACATAATTGGTCCTGAAAACCACGTTGATATTGAAATACCAACTTTAAATATTCAAAGTAAAGTTGATTTCGCTGTCTTGGGGTTGTTATGTATTGTTATGAGGTTAAGTTATTTGTCGATGATTTCTAACGATATGGAAATTAATGAAAGAAATGTTGCGCCAAATAGTACTAGTGATTTTAAGAGATTATTACTCCATCCTATAGGAATAGAATTTATTGATACTGCCAGAAGATGCTTGAATGAATTCCAATTGCTTCACCGAACAAACTTGGCAGTCCTACAACTTGCTATTTTCATAAGAATATATATGACTTGCGCACCTGAAGAGCCAGAAGGCTCTTTTAGAAATCAATTTCAGATATATAACGGTGTGCTAATCCAAATGGGGTATTCATTGGGCCTCAATAGAGATCCTGATAAATATTCAGATATTTTCGAAAACCCTCGAAAGAAAGAATTAAGAAAAAAAATCTGGATGTATTTAAGGGTGATTGATACAACCCAATCAATGTTATATGGTAACCCATATATTACCAGCGAAATATTTGTTGATACAGATGGCCCGATTGATATTTCCTCAGATAATCCTGATTTCATGGAAAGCTATATCGTCAAGTCCATGAAGCCGACACGAGCTCTTTTAAATCATATAACGGAATTGCTCGAGTTAATTATACATGTCAGAAAGAGCGTACCCATGACTCAAGTTACAGAAAAGATGAACACTTTAGAAACTTATGTATTTGAGGAGTATGGAACTATTCAATCATCTTTCGATGCATACATGGAAAAGTCATTTACTGAAAATTTTGTCAAAGTGTTACAGCTTCAAACCTATTTTCCTGTGAAATTTTTCCTTATATCGCTTTATATTGAGTTTCTCACACATTATCAAGCTAAAAAAAGCTGGAGTTTGGTCTTC
Organism: Hyphopichia fennica; assembly: GCA_030444945.1. Lineage (NCBI taxonomy): Eukaryota > Fungi > Ascomycota > Pichiomycetes > Serinales > Debaryomycetaceae > Hyphopichia > Hyphopichia fennica. The sequence continues at coordinate 20,659 of JAJMOB010000055.1, forward strand.
TTCTATGTCAAAAAATTAATAGCTATTATAGTAGAAGAGTTCTTACCTTATTTCCTCGGCTTACTTGAAGAGCCTCATTTCTATTTTAAGTATGCTTCTCAACTTATGTTGAATCCATCTCTTCAGTTATTGTGCCACAGAATTAATATCGTCCTTTTTTCTTTCATAAGTCATACTGGAAGTTCTATTGAATCAATTGATAGATCGGATCCTAGGTTAGAGAAATTTAAGCTTTTAAAAAAACTTTTAACTAGATGTTTGAAGTTGTCAATTATAGGAATCTTTAAATTGAGTCATCGTCACTCATCTTGTTGGAGGATTGGAAATTCTCATACATACCTCTTAGAAAATATATCTAATGATAATTTTTTTAAAACCTCAGACCTGGATCAAAGAAAGATTGACGTTAGAATATTCAACTTCACTGGTAACCAAATTGATGATTTGATCAATTATATTGAGGAACTATTCACAAAGTTGGATATGCCAAAATTAACTGGCGCTTGGAACATCATTCGGAAAACGGTTGATCCGGCCAGATCAAGATTTTTCGAGAATGAACCTAGCGATAAATCAGTTGACTCGAGATATGCTCAATTGAACTCTTCCAACAATATTAGAGATGATTCAGAAAATGAGTTGCTACAGCCAACGGAAGGTTGGGCTCCTTCGTCAATGCTACAGCAAGATCTCAATACTGCTATGGAATCATTTTTTGATTTACGAGATCCTTTCTTTGATTTGATGAATGAATCTACGTTTAACCAACCATTTGATTTCAATGTTACAGATTAGTAATATACTTTTTTTATTGACTATTTTAGGTCGTATATTTTATAAATAAACGTAATCTCATAATTTAAAAATCTTATTGATCGTGCGTTGAGAATTCTTTCTGGCAAACTACCTCGCCATGTATGAATAGCAACCATCCTTTCACGTCCTGAATGAACTCCTTCCAGGAAGCGATGATTTCGGCACGTTTTTTGGAATCTTTTGCTTCATCATTCAACACTAATACCTCTTTTGCATTCTCCATTCTATTAATAAACATTTCACTGAACCATTTACGATCATCATCATTAGAAATACACCAAGTTGAAACAGTTGCATTGACATGTCTCAGCTTGAACCCAGATTCTAGTGCCAACTCACGCAAAGATCTTCCTAGCTGAGCATCTGTGGATGAATTATCTGTTTTTAGTAAGAAATAAGATAAGATAGTATTTTCATATTGAGGTGGATAAACCGAAGTAGCTTTAAGATCAGCCTCTCTGCAACAGACGTAGCCAGTTGGTTTCACAACTCGGTGCATTTCTCGAAAAGCGAGGACTGGATCTTCCAAATGAATGAGGACTTGGTGACTGTGTACTATATCAAATGAATTGTCTTCAAATGGTAAAGAATATGCTGAAGCAACTTTGAATTCGACATTACTGATTTCCTTAGAATCTTTATATTGGTTTGCTTCTTCGATCAATTGTTCAGTAGGTTCAATACCAATGACTTCCCCAGAGGGGACATATTTGGCAAGATCACAGCTAATGGTTCCTGGACCACAGCCAACATCAAGAATCTTGTCAGTTGGTTTTATTAAATGGAGCATATAAGCACAAGAATTTTCAGCATTTCTCCACGAATGAGTTGCTGAAACGCTTTTCTGGTAGCCATTGGAATAGTACGCTTGATCAGTTTTGTACAGAGACATGACAATGATTGTAGATTTATAATTGTAAGTATAATAAAAAGAGAATCTATTTACCACATACCTACTTTTCAGGAAATCAGTTTATTTATATATCGTAAGTAGTGCAAAAAAAAAAAGTATGGTCATGCATACGCGGAAATCAAAGAGACATTTCCAATTTTTGCAATACTTCTAAATCGTTCTTATACTTATTATAAGCATTTAAATCAACTGTCTTACTTAAAGGTGGTCTCCCCAGAAGGCAATTACCATAGCCATGAATTTCTTTGAGTGCATGCTTAACACCTACAACATTGAGCTCCATGATCATCATATCAGCTTTTGTAACCAAATATTGCAACTCGCTAGCTTCAGTAAGTTTACCTTGGTGAAAAAGATCGTATAGCCTGAGCATAACCTTTGGGAAAATTGCCGATAACCCATCGATTGCTCCATAAATACCAACTGATAAAGAAGGAATCAAAACTTGACCTAACCCGGTGAATGGACGGAAGTTATCACCTTCACACATTGAAGTATCTTTCCCCAATAACGCATATTGGTCTAAGTTAAAGTGAGTAAGTTTCACTCCAACAATGTTTGGATGTGATGCTAATTTTTGATATGACTCAACAGTAATTGTCACAGAATTGCACGTTCCGGGATAGTTATAAATAATCACCGGTAATACCGAACTGTCGGCGACTTTGGTGAAGTAGTCAACTATTCCCTGCTGGCTAATTAAGTTTGGTCCAAAATAACCAGGAACTAGTAAGATTATAAAATTTGCACCGGCATCTGCTGCAGATTTTGACTCCGTAATTGTTTCTTCAATATTCCCCATTGGAGGAGCACCAGCGATTAATTTGAAATTATCATCGGGAATTGCTTTCCGGATCTCAGAAACTAACTTTTTCCTTTCACTTTGAGATAAATGAGCTGATTCTCCCATGGATCCAGCAATAACTAACCCATTTATACCGTTTTTGTATAGCATTTTTGCATGATTTACTTGAGATTCTAAATCTAAAGAAAAGTCATCATTGAAATAAGTAGTAACTGGAGTGTAAATACCTTTGGGGATAATTGATTTTAAGGGGATTGTCATTTTGTAGTCTGTTGATAAAAATGCATTGAAATTCAAGTTCTTTAGGTGATTTTTTATATATCCTGGGCCTACTCGAGAATGCAAAAAAAAGCTGCATCTGTTTCCTCCACCAAAGTGGAGTTTAAACCCACCACCAAGAGAGGAGTACGTGAGACATTGTTGAATATTGTGGGGAAACCAATAGTATTTTTTTTGCGCTCGAAATTAGCCATGTTACATTAACGGATCGAGATGTTTTTGCAATCATTTTTTTATGCTTATGATTTGCTAGTAAATTCAGTGTTGTCTTGCTATTCAGAATAATAGCTGTGTTCATTTCTTAGTTTACATTTAGGTTACGATGCATCATTCCATTTTTCAGTGAAATGATTCAATAATTTTTTTTCAAGCTAATATTATTAAATTATAAAGGAGAAAACATAAAAGAAATAAAGAGTCGTTATTCGATATGAATTGATAGGTCGGTGCACATCTAGTACATCCATCTAAAACTGGGGTTGTCTGGTCCATCAGCAAGATCGGCTGTAGGTACATCTTTGAAGGTAAGGTTAACACCTTGGTTTTTGTTTCTTCTTCTGTTATCGAAAGCCATAAATGTATATAGTCCCATGACTAAAAGAACTGCAAATCCACCGAATCCAGCAGTGATACCCAAGGCAGGGACATATTTAGGGGCGTCTTTAGCTCTGAATATATTGGTTGAAATTAATCCAGCTGCATTAGCTAAAGGTATACCGATTGAAGCCATTGCTAATTTCCTAGATTCAGAAGGAGTGTTGTTTGTATACCATGATGATGTAAGAACTGATGAAGCAGAAGCACCGGTAGTCATTAAGAAACAAGAAAAATAAGCACCAGGTATATGTTTTTGAGTATCTATACAACCGAAAACAACGAATCCAATCAAAGTACTAAGCACTGCAATACAAATGAAGAATGATCTTATTCTGAAATGATCAGATGCGAATGCAAAACATACTAGGGATAATGCACCCCAAACATTTGGACCAACAGTGTAAAGGTTTGTTTGTGCTACCGTTGGTGTGCCTAACGATTGTACGATTTGTGGAAACCAGTTATTAATGGAATTTAAAGGTACACCAATACAAACTTCAATTAATAACCATACCCAATATACTGGGTGTTTGAAAATTTTAAGAGACTCCTTGAATGGGGCTTTAGTAGTAGCTATAGCTGAAGAATCTGTTTGGATTCTGTATTTGGCATACTCACGTTCCTCCTCGGTGAAGATAGAGGTGGTTTCAATTGATCTTGGTAAAAACACATACGCAACGACCGCAAATATTAACGTACCAGCCAGTTCAACAAGGAATAATATCTGCCATCCGTGTAAGAGTGGAGAATTAATTTGGAAAACTCCGTAGGCTAATAAACCTGAGAATGCATTAGCCAAACTTGCAGAGGAATAAAAAAGTGCTACTCGAGTGGCTAATTCACTTCTTCTATACCAACAAGATAAGTAAAAAATTATACTTGGAAACACTGCAGACTCAAATGCACCTAAAGCTAATCTTCCAACGAGTAACATTGCGAATCCAGTATTTGAGTTCTTTGGATATAAGGCAGTGGTTGCAAGAAGGGCCGTTATGGCTCCAAATGAAAACATAAAGATCGGAATAATACGTGCTGCATTAAATTTTTTCACAACGAAAGAAAGTGGGAAAGCGCAAAGAACAAATGGAATATAGAAGACTGATAATAATAAATTCCACTGATTACCTGAAATACCCAAATCAGTAGTTATTGTATCTGTCTTAGCGTTAGATATATTAGATTTATCAAGACCATTGAAGAGATAGACTATAGCTAATAATGGCAAAATTCGAAGATCTAGTTTACGGCAAATTTTTTTCTCTAGTGCTAAATTCTTGAAATTTGCATCAAAATCTACTCTTTCGTCTTCGTTAAATTCCAGGCTGGAATGAGAATGCTTGGGAATAACATCAACCCCGGCTTGTTTGTTGTCTTTCATTGACATTTTTTCTTTTAAATTTGGTAGAAGTATTGAACAGCATCATTTCTTGATAATTTGGATGAATATTTATAACTTCTGATTCTAAATTGGAGATCTTATCTTGCAATCCGGTTACAATCAAAATCATATCTCAAATTGTCTGATTGATAAGCTTTTGTTTGGTGCAGATTGTTATCTCTCCACTCTCACAGGTTGGTTAACCATCCACCAATTTTTTTCTCCCTGGTGGGGGCAGCGAGATAGGAGGGGGGAGTGGCACCCAATGTCGATTCACTTCTATTTAATTATTTATATTTTATTATGTCAAAGCTTCATTTCATATTTTTCTTCTTTCTAAACTTACGTTCATACAGTCATAATTGATAAAAAAATAACGAAAATGCCAGCTGAAAAATTAGAATGGTCTGCTATTGATGGTGTCGAACACCCCGTACTTGGTCCAGCATGGACTTCTAATGGTCATGTATTTACAAGTGGTGTTGTTGGTCAAAATTACGCTACTGGTGAAATTCCAGAAAGTATTGAAGAGCAAACAGAATTGGCAATTGCTAATGTTAAGAAGATTTTAGAGAAATCAGGTTCATCGCTTCCAAAAGTTTTCAAGGTTTTAATGTTCATTGCTCATGCTGATTACTCGGCTACTGTTAACAAGATTTATGGTAAGTATTTCCCACAAAAACCAGCTAGAAGTTGTGTTATTGCTGCTTTCATGGATGCTAGAATTAAGGTAGAATTAGAAGTAATTGCTAGTAAAGATTAGCATCAAATCTGTAAGTATTAATTGACTGGTTTGTTAAATCATATCTTGAACTCTGCTCGTTACTTTTCGACAGCAAAAATATATCTCTTTCTTTCTTTCTTTTAAATAGGTTTTATAGCCAAATAGAATTTAAGATCGATTTCATTTGATGTGTTCAGATCTTTTCCAGATCTGAAAATTGTATTCGCGGAATTAATTTAGGTGATTTGGGAGTTATGTAAGCATTCCGGTTCCCATAACCCTGCGCTCTCTGGAGATTTTCGATATTTATTTACCAACATTTTTCTATTTTACTTCAATTCGTATTCAATACTATTGAAACTTTTCAAACCAATTATTACAATGTTTCAGTGATGCATAACGATCAGCCAAAAAAAAGAAAGAGAATATATGGGGCATTTACTTGTGACCATTCTGAATGTGGACGAGTTTTCACTCGTGTTGACCATCTTGCTCGCCATAAGCGTAACCATGAACCTTCTAGAAATTACCAATGCCCTTGGCCTCTGTGCCTGATGACGTTCACAAGAAGCGATATAAAGGAAAAGCACTATAAAAGACATTTCCCTAAATCAAACCCAATTCTTGATTCACTGGATTATAGAAGTGTACATGATCAGCCAGTCAGCTCACCTTATTCATCCGGTGGTAAACTGCCAGATGCCATACAAGTGAATATCAATTCCAATACCTTTGGAGCCCAAGGGGAAGAACCAATACCTTTGTTAGGTAAAACATTATCACCGTCCGATTTGATTGAATGGCTTTTCCACGACGACAACTCAATTACAGGAGATCCAAATACTGACAGTCAAAGCGGAAGTATCTCTGGTGATTTCTTCGAATCCCTTTTCCTGGAAGATAATTCAAATCAAAGAAAAGTAATCACTGAATCCATGAGATCTACTCTTATCAATCTTATCCCAGCGTTGAGACTGAACGTGGATTTTTCAATTCAAAGACTTGAACGCTGTTTGGAAATATACTGGCTTATTTATCATCCACAGTATCCCATACTTCATCGCCCTTCATTCTCTGTATCAGAAGCAAATCCTTTATTATTACTTGCGATGATAATGCTAGGAGCTAGTTTAGCATCTTGTACAGGAAATTCTGAACCATTTCAAGATCCAAAACTGATGGCAGATCAAATAGCTATCCCATTAAGGTGGTTGATATTTTCTCATCATGAATGTAAACCTCCGGCAAAAGTTTGGGTCATACAAAGTTTGATACTCCTAGAAAGTTATGAGATCACCAGTTCTAGCCGTTTCTTACACGAAAGAGCATACTTGCATCATGGCTCAAAAATACAGCTACTAAGACGATCACCAGTTTTGGGTGGAGATCCTCTCAAGGATGGTGATGAAGACACAAAAAAGTGGATTGAAGCAGAGTCCATCAAACGGGCCACTTTAATGGCATTTTACTTGGACACCGTTCATGCCACTGTTTATGGTCATATGATTATTTTGTATGCTCATCAAATCAAACTTTCATTACCCTGTGATGAAGATTTATGGGAGTATAATAGTCAGTCTAAACCAAATTCGATATCTTCCCCTCCAAAGTTTTTAGCCACTTTGAAGAAGTTGCTACATAGACAGAAAGTTGAAACAAGTGCATTCGGTAAAAAGATTTTACTAGCTGGATTGCTTACAATAATGTTTCAAATGCAGCAAAAAGACTTGCAATTATCTTTTTTAGAGTGGGATTCAATGAAAGAATCTTGGGAAAGAACAGTTTCTTACTCAATAGATGTATGGAAAATCGAAATATGTACTGAAGATGGATGTTGTGATACTTCAAATTGTCTAAGCTTCCCACAGGAAGACTTAATTAACCTCCCACCATCTCTTCGGCTTAACGATAAAAGATGCAAGTTTGGTCTTTATCATATATCTCAAATTTATATGCGAATATCTCATTATGACTATATCATTTATGCTGGGGCACCTAGTAGAATGAATGTAAAGGCAGGTGTCGCTGAATATAAACTAGTTGAATCAAGGGTAAGAGAATGGGCTACTAGCATCAATGGCGGCATAAGTGTGATTCATGCATATCTCTTTTTATCAGAAATGCTACTTTCAGTGGAAAATGAGGACATTGCATACAGTTATGATCCAAATAGCGATCCATTCTTACATAGAAGAAATATAATTGCAAGTGCTGTATTAGTCATTTTTGCCTACAATTTTACGCTAGAAGGTCCAGAAATAAATATATTTGATAAAGTTTCTGACGATTATTACCCCGACAAGGAAGATGCGCATCTGTACTTGAAGAGAATCAAAAATGACTTGAGTAAAGGCCCTGCTGGGCCTTTTCATAACAATAGGCTTACTAGTTCAGAATTTCATGAATCTATTAAGCTACACGCAGTGCATCTTACTACTGTTCCAAATAAAAATAATATAGTAGGATTATTAAAATTTTTTTATAAAGCTTACCAAAATTGTCACTGGGAAATTGGCCGCGAATACTCTAATCTATTCAAGAACTGTATTGAACGTTGCTTAGGAAGAGTCAAGGTTACCTGTGATACTATGTATGATACAAAGCTTCCCTGATTCCAGTAGTAGCATCCTTAATAAGTTGTTTACCCTTTGTCAAGACTTGATCCATTGCCATTACTGGATGGGGTACCCCTGGGTAGATAATGATATCGGATTTTACCCCATTTCTTTTGAGTTTTATGTTATAGGCTTCAGCTTCAGATCTTAAAACATCACATGAAGCTGCAGCAATTAAACAAGGTGGGTTTTTTTTAAAGCTTTCATCTGAGTAAAATAGAGGAGAAGCTTCCGGAAGAAGACGATCCTTTTCATTGGGTAAATAAAGTTCCCTATACCAAAGCATTTTCTCGGCTGGTAATTGAGGAGTGAATTCATTTTCACGCCATGATGGTTGAGTTTCAGTAGTAGCAGTATTGTCAGTAACTGGAACCACCAATAATTGGAAACATATTGGAGGAAATCTTGAAGACATTGTTGAATTCACATATTTATGAGATACAATGGCCGCTAAGTTACCACCAGCTGAGCTACCACCTACGGCTACTTTTGAATTGTCAATTCCTAAATCTGAAGGACCCTTTTCGAATGTGTATAAAAGTGCTTCAAATGCATCATCGACAGCGGCTGGAAAAGGATCTTCAGGAGCCAACCTATAATCAACTGATATGACCACACATTCTGAAAGGGAGGCAACTTTTGTACAAAAGGAATTTTCTGTATCTATCGAGCCAAGACAGTGTCCACCTCCGTGAAACCATATCGTTACTCCAAGTTTTTTATTACTTTGCGGGACAAACACTCGAGCAGATATTTCTGGACCTTCGGTATGCTCTCTCAGAATTTTAATATCATGAATTTTTGACATTGGACTTAAAGGTGATTGACCGGGCATAACATTACCACCTTTTCTAATTTTTTCAATGGGTGTTCTATGGGTATAAAGGATGTCTGAATTTGAAGTCAAATTTTCATTGAAGAAATTTGTATATTCTGGATCAATTCGAGAAGCAACGGATTCGTGGATCTTGTAAGGAGGTTCTGGAATACCACCAGCAAATGAATAATCGGATTGGACTGTATACATTTTTTTAACTATTAATCTATGATAACAGTATGATTTGATTGACTAATTGTAGAGTTGGAGTTGGAAATTCGAATGACTTAAATATGTTAAGCTGATTGGAGAAAAAACATTACTCCATCAAAACCACTATCAGCTCTCTTGGATCATTCCCTCCACCGACAATGGGTGGGGGTCCGACTCATATAGGCATTATCGAATTTTTCACCGATCTACAAGGCTTTCCTAATTGAGACAACGAGCGCATTCCCCTTCTTTTTTTCCGGAAGTGAGAGCGGAATTCGGTATTGCATCCGTACATTTTTTTGAATCATCTTTTAGTAGGCATATATAAATCGGCACCAATCTCTCGAATATTCTTGATAGACCCAAATCAATTAATCATGTCGTATCCATTCAATTTTGCTGGATTTCCTGATAAGTCAAAATTGTTAGAATCTTTCAAAGGCAAGAATGTCGAAGACTTACCAACTCCTTCACTTCTCATAAATGAAGCTGTCTTTACTAAAAATTGTAATCGTATGCTTCGAAATGCTAATGATTTAGGTCTTGCATTTCGTCCACACGTCAAAACTCACAAATCATTAGAAGGTGCATATTTACAGATTGGTGGTAAATCAGATTTCAAGACGGATAAGATTGTGGTGTCCACTTTAGCTGAAGCCTGGGGATTAACACCACTAATTGAGAAGAATTTGATCAACGATATTTTATTCAGTCTTCCGGTGGTTAAATCGAGATTGCCAGAATTGGCTGACTTGGCTAATAAGGTATCTCATTTAAGATTAATGTTGGATAACCTTGATCAATTAGATGTTTTGGCAAATTTCAGAAAGAATAATCTCGAAATTAAGAAATGGTCTATATTTATGAAAATAAATATGGGTACTGATCGTGCTGGTTTAGTTAACGATACTCTGATACTAAGAAACACCATTAAAAGAGCTTTAAGTGATGATATTAAAGATCACGTTGATATCTATGGGTTCTATTGTCATGCTGGCCACTCTTACAAGTCTGATTCTGTTGATATTGCCAAAGATTTTCTTATTCAGGAAATTAAACACGCCAACAAAGCTGCTAGAACCGCTATTGAACTTGACTCTTCATTAAAAGGTAAATTACAAATTTCTGTTGGAGCCACACCAACTGCACACTCCTCTGGTAAGTTCACTAGCCAAGAATTATTGGACAGCTTGGAGGAAGAGCTTGTTGGAAATTTAGAACTACATGCTGGTAATTACCCATGTTGTGACCTTCAGCAAGTTTCAACCAGCTGTGTCACTCATGAGGATGTTTCTTTAAAACTATTGGCAGAAGTTGTTAGTTGGTATCCTCAAAGAGGTAACAAAATGCCTGGTGAGCAACTTATCAACGCTGGTGTTATTGCATTAGCAAGAGAACCCGGTCCATTACCCGGGTTTGGGAGAGTCGTTAAACCTGCTGGGTTCGAAAATTGGATTGTGGGAAGACTCAGTCAAGAACATGGTATACTTGAACCTTTAGAAGAGGTTAAGCACACCCAATTTATTCCACTAGGTACCAAAATTGAGATTATCCCTCAACATTCTTGTATAACTGCTGCAGCTCATACCTGGTACTTCATACTTGACGACGATGATAACGTGAAGGACATTTGGTTACCATTCCAAGGATGGTGATTGTATATTTAAAATGTATAACCAAGCATTAGATAAAAACAAGGATATAGCTGTACAAAAAAAATATATACGTATTAATGCTGAAATCTTTACAATTCGTAGACTTCTATGAGCTATATCCATAAGAGCTCCAGTTATCATCAATTTTTTTCTGAAGATCTTTACTGTAAGCAGAGAAATCACATGTGGTGAATGAAAAATCAGGGTCAACGTATTGTTGGGGGAATAAACAATCAGTAACAACTTTCCCACCCTTTTTAGTTTTTATACGAGGACCATTAGAAATGAATGGTGCAAGAGGGAAAGCTGGTACATCGTGGAAGAAAGTTTGATCATCGTCTGGAGTATGTCTTGTAACATAAGCCCAGAAAAATTTACGGAAATCGAAAATATCAATGTCATCACCAACCAATATAATTTCATGAATAATTGAAGCAACTTTTGTTTTGAAATAGGAATCTCCAATGAGCTTTCTTAGTTCAGCACTACTTGTATTCAACTTGCGTAATTCGTTGGTGTCAATTTTAAAAGCCGCCCATAACGCTTGTGCTTCATACGGTGTGAAAACATCTATAACAATTTTGCTTAAAATTGGATGTTCTAAAGCAAGTTGTTTTAATTCTGCACTAACTAATCCACCAATCAAGGTATGAGTTTCATCTGTACATAAACCAGGATTTGATACTGGCATTATTGCTTGATCTCTATAATTAATAACGTCAACAGTATATAAGGGACATGGGTGACTAGTACCTGGGAATACATAACCATGCATTTCTCCAAAAGGACCTTCGTCAACCAATTTATTAAAATTGAGGACCCCTTCAAATACTATTTCCGATTCTGCTGGAATCTCTAAATCACTCAATTCAGCTTTAACAACTGGTAAGGACTCACCACAAATAGCTCCAATATATTCAGCTTCGGTAACACCTTCGGGTATTGGCATAGAAGAAACAAGAATAGCAGCACTTGGTACACCAAAGGCCAAGACGTAAGGGATTGAATCACCTTTACCGATTTTATTCCATTCTTCGGCTACTTTTCTTATATGTTGAGGACTTATTACAAGACCGGTTAAATGTTTATCATCATGAATCATAGCACGAGCAATAGACCAATTGGTCCAAGATTTGTCAGGGGTTTGTAAGATAAACATCCCATAAGTTTGAATATATTTACCACCATCATTTGGATGTAAAATTGGAGCTGGTAAAGAGTTTAATTTAATTTGAGATCCCGTCAATTTATTTTTTTTAAAAGGAGATTTTGCAACTAGAGTAGGAGGGATTGGTTTTTTTTTTTTACAATCCAATAAGAAATCAATTATTTCATTCATAGGGGTTGTTGCTGGTAATCCAATATGATGAGCAATTCTGGCGTGTTCTTGGGATTTATCACCACGTAAACAACCAATACAACCAATCATATTAAATAAATTTTCAGAATCTGGATTATCAGAAGCCTTTTTTAAATTAGTGAAAAAGGGAGCTGGAGCTCTTGATTCAGTGGCCTTTCTCATTATTGCACCCGCTTCAAGGTTAGGATCAATCTCCTGAGAGATTTCTACTAAATCATTTTCAAGTTTAAGAATTTCAATGAAATCTCTGAATCTCAAGTGAGGTTCTAAATTGGCCATATTGAAGAGAGTTATTTTTTTAAATTAGCAGAAACTAAAAAAATCAAAAAAAATCAAGAAAGTCAAAAAAAAAAGTAAAAAAGCAAAAAAGCCTAATAATGATATGATCCCATTTGAAACATGGATTGACTGCTTTTATATATTAATAATCATTGGCTCATTCAGATTGGCTCATTCAGATCGGCTCTTAATACCTAATTGTGCGGTGTTTTTGTCTTTTTGTCTTCCTTTTTTTTTTTTTTTTTTCGCTGTATTCCTTCTTTTTTTGACAAAAAAAAACACGAATCAAACAATATGCCCATGGGTTTCAAAACCAAGGCACAGAGGTTCAAACAATAGAGGCGAGCAAAAGGGGTTCCTGAAGACTAGTTTTCCAGTTTACCATGAACACATGTTTTCTGGAAAACTGTTGAGTGTCGTATTCCACAGGTTATCTCGAATGAAGGAATTGAATATGCTTTGACCGATGGAATTAAATCTTAGTATTTTTTTTTTTCCTTATTCTCTTAGTTTTTTGCGTTCTATTATTGGTGGCATTCTCCCCTATCAGAACAATTGGAAAGATCCCCCCCTCTCCCTCCAACAAGTTACAAAACCATTGGGTCTAAGGCGACCTTTGGCCACACTGAACAATGGTATTGCCTCCCCTAGATATGGCTGGCAATTTGGGTTATTGGTTGTAAGGGAAAAGGTTTTATTAGTGTTTCGATCCAGTACTCAACAAGGGCTTTTTGATCGATCGGCTCTCGGTGTTTAAAGCTGACAGGACTCACTCAAAAAAAAATTTAAAAAACTTTAAAAAACTCAAAAAAATACCGCTTCTTGATCTGACTTTAGCGACCGTCTCAACCGTTTTTGATGCCATACGAGAAAAAATAATTTTTGGAAATTAGACATCCATTTTGAATTTTTTTTTTTTTGAATCTTCTTTTTCTTTTCCAACTACTTTATCAATATACACTCAATAACCTTAGGAGACTTTAATGATGATATCCACATTCATAAGACCATGCAGAACCTTAAAGTCATTACGTCTCTGTACACCTCGTTTTACGAGATTCAATCTAAATACTCGATCTTTATCGACCACTCCTTTATGCATGAGTTCCTCTCCTTCTCAAATCAACTATGAAAACGTTGACAATTCTATCTATTCTAATAATAATATACCAGTACGTCCTAGAAGAATCGTTATTGCAATAACTGGTGCTACCGGTATAGCTTTAGGAGTAAGAATATTAGAAATACTCAAACAACTAGGTGGTTTTGAAACTCATTTGATCATGTCTAAATGGGGGGTGGCTACTATGAAATACGAAACCGACTTTACTTTTGAACATGTGGCAAGTTTGGCGTCGAGAGTATATACTGCAAAAGATGTTACAGCTCCTATTTCATCGGGTTCATTTCTCCATGACGGGATGATTGTTGTTCCGTGTTCAATGAAAACATTAGCAGCAATTCGTATTGGATATACCGAAGATCTAATTGTAAGAGCAGCTGATGTCACAATAAAGGAAAGAAGAAAATTATTATTGGTAACCAGAGAAACTCCATTATCCGAAATTCATCTTGAAAATATGCTTAAATTATCTTCAATTGGAGTTACCATATTTCCTCCTGTACCTGCATTCTATACAAAACCTCAAACTATAGATGATGTAATTGAGCAAAGTTGTGGAAGAATCCTAGACTGCTTTGGTATTGATACCAATAGTTTCCCCCGTTGGGAAGGCATACAAAATACCAAACAAATTAAAAGGTAGACTACAATTATAATTCTTAATCAGAAATTGTATCCTCACTTTGTGTATCATTACCCTTATACTTACAAGACAGTGTACAAGACAGTATATCACGGGTGATTGTCTGGCTTGAAATTTTTTTACAAAATAAAAACATATCATTCAAATACAGAATAAAACTCATATATATACTAATTGATTTTAATAGCCAGAGAGTTTTGATGATGACTATGATGAGCATGTGCGTGTGCATGAGGAACCTTGATGGTTCTTTCTTCCTTTTTAACTTGTTCTGGGGATTCTTCCTTGTCTTCTTCATCAAAACTTATCCAATCAGCAAACCCATCGTTAAAAGTAGCCTGTAGCCTCTTTTCAATCTTAAATAAGTTTTTCTCTTCATTAATCACATTTTCGAAAAGCGTGAATTCTTCATCAGTAAGTAAACACTCGTCAAGTGCCTTACTCAAACCAACTCGGTCAATTTCGACCCCAATAAATACCAATTCATTTCTTCTATCACCATACTTTCCTTCCATATCCTTTTCAATGAGCTCCTTGGCACCAGGTGGGAAGAACTCTGGCCCCGTGACTGAAAACCATGGGATACCACCCTTTAAAGTCATCATAGCACCAGCTGTTGACCATTCACCTCTGATAATATAACGAGAAGCTAACCAGAAGAATCCTTTTGACCTCAACATAGGTCCAAACACTGATTTTTTCTTATTGCGAATAAGCTGTTTGTTTGTTGGCTGAACAAAATCATCCTCTTCTTCTTCTTCTTCTTCTTCTTCTTCTTCTTCTTCTTCTTCTTCTTCGTCTTCTTCTTCATCTTCGTCTTCTTCGTCTTCTTCTTCTTCATCGTCTTCTTCATTATCCTCTTCCTCTTCATTTTGGTTATCTTCATTGTCATCAAAGCCTGATTGCTCAATCACAATATATTTGTCTCTAACCAATTTATAAAATCTCTCAGGGTGAAAAGGTCGTCTTGTTTTATAAACAAAGTTATTGATTCTATACTCTTCAGTCTCAGGTTTGGGGGTCAATTTAGCTTTATTATTACCACCGAAACCTTCTCTAATAGTCATCTCATTAATACTGTGTAACCATCCTGCTGAGGTTGACAGTTTTTCAAAGTCAAATAAGCCAGTATTCACAACACTTTTAATAGGAATATCACAATAGTTACTGTTTATTATTTTAGCGACTGGATTCAATGATTTGATTATTTTTTCTATTTTACGTTGTTTTCTCTTTTTGATACCTTGAATCTTGTTAACGATAATAACGTCAGCAAATTCTATTTGATCAACCATTAAATCTGTAATGGTACGTTCAGCTTCACCTTGTCCATTGTCCCCATATCTATCGGCCAAAAAATCAGTAGTTTCAAAATTTACAAGGAAATTAACAGCATCAATTACGGTAACACAGGTATCTAATTGAACAATTTTATTTAAACCACCCATATCAACAATCTTCTCTAAGGATTGTTGTTCTTCTTTACTTAAAGAATCTTGACTTTGTAAAATCATTTCTGAGAATTCAGTAGTAAATGTTTCTGCAACTTGCATTGGCTCAGAGATCCCTGTAGATTCAATAACAATATACTGGAATTCACCAGAAAGGGCAAGTGTTGCCAATTCTTCAAGTAAGTCACCCCTAAGAGTACAGCAAATACAACCATTTTGAAGTTGAATGAGCTTTTCTTCCTTTTGAGTTACCTTATGATTTTGAATTAAAGCAGCATCAATGTTTATCTGAGAAATATCATTAATGATAACGGCAATTTTCAATCCATGGTCATGGGTAAGTATTTTCTCTAAAAGAGTAGTTTTACCTGAACCAAGGAAACCGGATAATAATGTCACTGGAATTGGACTTTTGTGAGTACTTTCTGGCATTTTTAATTTAATAATTATTTGATCAAAGTTAGAGAATTTATGGTTTAAGCAACCTCTTTTATACTACTTCTGGTCCTCTGAATTCATTTTTTTGCAAGACACCTTTGAAGTTATTGCAACTAGAGGTACGTAAACATTTTGATTAATCTAATATATTAGTCTACTATAAAATTACTGAAAAGGGGTGGGTTGTTGTTGACACTGCCATAATAATCATACCTTACAAGAACATTTTGCAGACATAATTACATGCAGGCCGCACACGACGCTGACTGATGCAAGAATGCAAACTTTTAATTGGCCAGAGCATGTGAACAAATCCCAGACGAACTGAAACAATAATGGTTATCAATAACTTATTTCCTAGTGGTTATAGATACGAATTGTTTTGATAACCACTATAATTTTCTTTGAAGATTTTACTACACTGTAAGCTTTTTCGCAGTTGCTTTTGAGTGTGTGTAATGGTTCGAACACTACTTTAAGATTTATTATAAATCTAACGGTTAATAAATAGTGAAAGGTTTTGCTTCAAAATGATTATTTCAGCAGCAAATTTTCACATTAAATTTAACGAAAAGAAACACTTATTTTCAATTCATATCCGTGAAGTTAGTTGGGAACATAGAAAGAGAAAACTTATACTAATCTAATTCTCAAACTACCATAGAACTTACTCACTGTTTTTTAGCATATTGTTCCATTTTGCCTTTTTTTTAGATTACGTAATAACATCCGATAAGATTATGTCAGCGTATACCCCCCACATAGAGTTACGTAATACGTTATGTGAAAGTTAGCGATCCCCCACTTTGAAGGGGATCGACCTGCTTCATATTAATCCGGTTCTACAAAGGAAAAAAAATTCAAATCTTCCATATAAAACCCAGTTTCGCCAACTAACTTTGATTTTAATTCTTTTACTTTCTTACCCAAATAGATCAATTGAATCGTCGTTCAAATAGATCAGTTACATTCTAGCTCAAAGAGATCAATTGCCTCCTCGTTTAAATACCCAGATACAAAATGGCTGATATTTTCAAATACACCTTAGAAGATTTAGAAAAGTTGGAAGAAGAGACAGTTTTACCCCAATTTACTAGTGAAGATGCTTGGGGTCTCGGTAACCAAGCTAGAAAATTGGCCTTGGAGAAGTATCCTAAAAAGGCGGTTGTTATTGACATAACTTTAAGCAGTGGTCAAGTTTTGTTCCATTCAATTGTTAATGCCGGTACGTCTCTTGATAACGATGAATGGATCAACAGAAAAAAGAAGACTGTTTTGAGGTTTGGTAAGTCAAGTTTCTACATCGGTCAGAAATTAAGAGTTAAGAAACAGCCAATTGAAGAAGCAATGTTTATTTCATCTAGAGACTATGCCTCTCATGGTGGTAGTGTCCCCATAAAAATTAAAAGTTTTGATGGGGTTATTGGTGCTTTGACCATAAGTGGATTAGCCCAAGATCAAGATCATTTGTTGGCACTCGAGACTTTGAAGAAATATAATGCTTGATCAACTACAATTTTATACTAACGATACAAAAAAAATACTAAAAAAGTCATATATATTTCTTGTTCATAGATGAAAATATATAAAATAATAAATAACCATCACCTTCAAACCTCAGTTGGTCCAAAAAATTCTGATAATATGTCAACATTGGAAATATCATTCTTCGATAACTCGGATCTAACAAATTTCATGTAAGCGGGAGGACCTAACAAATAAATATCTTTATTTCCCAAATCCAATGCAAGGTCGGATGAACCCAATGATCTATATTCGACTTTATCAATAATATCGCATTTGCTTGACTTGTTTGTGATAAATTCCAGAAGTTCAAAGTTATCAGAATATTGTCTCTTCAATGATTTAAGAAATTCAGAGAATGGTCTTGATTCAATACTTTTATTTGAAAAGAACATCTTTACTTTTTTACCCAGAACTAATGCCTTTTCTATTATAGAGATAAGTGGAGTTATACCAATACCTCCAGCAAAGATTACAATATCATTTTGAGATTCTTTGTAGGTAAATTGTCCTGAGGGTGGGGCAACTTTCAATATATCACCAATTTTCAAATCTTGGTGAATGAAGCCAGATACAGCACCACCAGCAAGCTTCCTAACGGATATTCTATACTCATTACCCTTTGGAAATTGTGATAATGAATATTCTCTAGATTTTTCAACTTCATCTCCCGGTAAGGTCCATCTAATGCATACGTATTGTCCTCTTTTAGGAATAGAAATCCTTCCATCACAAGGAGTAAAATAAACTGATTTAACATTATCTGATTCATCTTCAATCCTTGTGACTTTAAATTGTTTGAATCCTTGCCATTCATTTTGTTGATATTGGTCAAACTCGGCATTTATCAACATTTGGGCTAAATTACCATATGCAATTTCCCAAGCTTTGAGAAATTCGGGAGTTGCAGTTTCGTCACCCAATAATTCATGCATAGTAGTCAATAAACAGGATCCAACTATTGGGTAATGTTCAGCTCTAATTTGTAAACCAACGTGTTTAACCACGATTTGTTGAACAAATCCAAGTAAAGGTGTCAAGTCGTCAATATTTTTGGCATAATTCAATACTGCAAAAGCTAAGATCTTGGGTTGTTTTAACAATTTTTGATTTGTTTCATTGAAAAAAGGTCTAACTTCAGGATAGCCTGCAAGCATTTTTTGATAAAACTTTGCAGTAAGTATTTCACCAGCAGATTCAAGAATGGGCACCGAAGCTTTAATGAAACCCTTTTGGGTTTCAGTTAAATCTTGAATAGTATAAAATTGTGGAGGTTGGTTTTTTTGTATGCTACTTGGAGACATTTTGTTTTTTATTTGATATTCAAAATAAAAAGAGAAAATTTTATGGTCTTTGTTTGGTATTTTTATATACATTTTAATTTACTATGTAAAATTATAAATCGGGTGATACTTTTATGTCTGCAAAAAAGACAAAAATTCTGGATGAGGCTCTGCATATAGCGTCATCTCGCTAGGAAAAAAAAAAAAAAAACGCATGATTTTCCAAGGTGAGCGACTCGAAACGGGATTTAATTGAGAAACGGGGTCTGTATGATCAAACACCATTACTGCAAAACAGATTTTTTACTGATATTCCACAAGAATGGTTTCACCGTAATTATCTTTGCTCAATTTTAAACTGCTGTTATTAATCTCGTCATTGCTTTTCAACGACAATAAAGGATTACCATAATCTAGGTGGCCACAAAATGGTTCACTTAAATCTAAACCCAATAAACTAAGAGCTTCAACTGAATAATTTTTTTTGAAAAATTCAAAACTCTGATCAACAAAATAATTTTCTTCTTGTTTCAAATAGCTTTTGGTCATAAAATAGAATGAACTAATACGATCTTTATTGGTATTATTGGCACTAGCAGCATGATAAGTTGAACCTAATATGAAAGCAGCATCACCTTTTTCTAATTCGATATAATTACAATCTTTCTCTTCTGGATGACGGAAAGGGCCGTATAAATGACTCAAAGGGATAACTCTGGTAGCCCCATTTTCTTTTGTGGTATCTGTTAAGGCAACTGTTAAACCAACCATGGTTTCATCTCCTTGAACATATTGTTCCCTATCTTTATGAATATTATGATGAACCATATCTTCACGATGATACATTTGATCTGTTGCTTGAGGTCCAACTTTATAAGTAATACCTGAATTTAATTGAATAGTACTTTTACCCGTTCTTATTTTATTACTAATCCAAAAATAATTTGATTCATTGAGGAAATAAGAACTAATTGATGAAAAGAGAGGGTTACATACAACTTTATTAACAGAAGTAGGAGATTTAAGTACAGTTCTAGTAACAACAGTAGTTTGACGGGGGAAAGGAGAACCATTCCACAGTTCATCTCTAAAGAAATGAGGTTCAACTTCATTAATAATTTGATTACACGTTTCGTGAGGAAGAAAGTTTTTAATAATTACAACTCCATATTGTTCAAGATATGAAGTTATAAGTTTAGTATCTGATTTATCCCTAACAGTATAATTTTCATTAGTTATTTTATGATCTGTAGTTGGTTGATGAGGTATTTTGGTATATTTTTTACCGTCTTGGGCCATGTAAGGGTCAATTAAATTCAATGATTTGGTATATGGAGACATTCTTGTTTTTTGGTTTTTGTTTCGTTGTTTTGCTTTGTTTTAAAGAAAGAGAAGAAAGACTTGTTGAAATTGGATGAATATATATTAATAAATTTTAAGTAGAAATAATTTTAAGTAGAGATAACTCTAAGTAGAAATAATTTAAAGAATCGTCCAGGCGTAAGAATATTGACTCAACCCAAAAGGAACTTGACTCAGAGTCAACGGTAGTCGTGTGTGTATCAGACTACCTAGACTCTTAAGAATACATAGGCAATAAAATTTGGAGATATAAACTAGTTTAAATCTTGGGGTTATTAAAACTAAAATTTCTTTAAGTCTTTAAATTTAACTAAAATTAGTATTTTTTTAAGTCTTTAGTTAAACTAAAAGTAGTCTTTTCTTAAGTCTTTAGTTAAACTAAAACTCGTGTTTTTTTAAGTCTATAGTTAAGCTAAAACTCGTGTTTTTTTAAGTCTATAGTTAAACTAAAACTCGTGTTTTTTTAAGTCTTTAAGCAAACTACTAGCTTTCATTTGTAGAACTAAAACTAATTGTTTTTTTAGATGTTTAGTTTTGGTAAGTAAAACTAGTTGTTTTTTAAATCTTTAATAAAACTACTAGTTTTGATAAAACTAGCTGTTTTTTACATCTTTAAGAAAACTACTAGTTTTGTTTTGTAGAAGTAAAGCTAGCTGTTTTTTATATCTTTTATAAAACGACTAGGTTTTATTTGTAGAAGTAAAACTAGCTGTCTGTTTTTTTTTATATAGTTTATACTTTTTTTTTTTTTTTGATTTTTTTATAAGTTTATACTAAGAGATAATGAGTTTCAGTCATTTAAATACAACAATCCCAAGCCTTAATTTCCTACTCCAATTCAATAAGTCATAGTCAGGAATTTACGATTTACAGAGTGTTCCAAATTTAGCCGCTGCAAATGAAATTGTCTACTCATTAATTATTTCACATCTTTTTTCGAATCCACGAAATATGGTAATATTAATTGAAACTTCAAATCATTTTCCATTTAGTGCTTTAATGAATGATCCAAATTTTAAAGATGATTGTAGATATCGAATTAAAGTATATGAAAAAGAGAGTTTTTTCGATAATTTGGCCTTTTTTATGGGACAAGCATTACCAAATTGTATTGTAATAATTAATGAATTTCATCATCTTTTAAATTCTTATAAGAATAAACTTTTAGAAGATTATAGAATTAACCAATTAGGAAATAAAAAATCATATTTACAGAACCCATTAATTAAAGGTGATTATCATGTTTATACTTTATATAAAAAAATGAAGGAAAGCTCAGAAAAATATAAATCACTAATTATTTTAACTGGTTATCTTAAAAAACAGTATAAAGATGAAGAATTTTATTTATTACCTTCTCCAACCACTTCAACTAATTCATTAGAGTATAAAATTGAAAATTTTTTATCCTGTCGTTTAATATTTCATAAAAAATTTGAATCAATTGAAAAAATTGAAAATCAAAAATCAGTATTAGTTATTAAAGTAATAATTAGCAAAAATATTAGCGAACTTATTTTAAAGTATATAACTAATTAATTATCAAAGAAATTTTTTAAAGTAAAAACTTGATCAAAATTCCAATCATTTTTTAAATTTACACTCAAAAATACACATGATTTAGTTACTTTATTATATCTTTTATAAGGAGCTTTAATACCTTTTGCCCAAAGTAATAATTCAATGACCTTAGTAAGTTCTTTGATGCATTGATTGAAAAAAAAAACAAGTATATGGAATTTTTTTTAATGGGACGTCTTTACTCAAGATTTTATCAATTCCAGAACAAAAATCACAAGTACAACCAATTGTACCTTCATAACCAAATAATTTATATAATTCATTATTAAAACAAGCAATTGTTGAATTAGTAGCAACAATTAACATAATTTTAACATGAGAAGCAATTTCTTTTTGAGTTGATTCCCAATTTGAATTTTGAAAATCTTTATTTGGAGGATATCCTAATTTTAAATAATCACCTCTTGAATCTTTATAAACATCATAAGTATGAAATTCATGAGTGAAAAATTCACTAACCAAATAACGAATTTGTTCTTGCATTGTGAAGATGGTAATATAAAAGGTAATTGAAACATCATCAAGATTAGATCTTCCAATCATTTGAACTAAAACATAAAGATTTGGAAAATAAAAAATACAAATTTTATTCAAATTTTTATGAACTCCAGTTGATAAAGTAGAAGTTGCTAACATTAAAGATTCATCTTTAGAGTTTAACCAATCAATGGTTAACTCTCTTTTATTTTGAATTTCAGAATGAATAACGAAAATTTGAGAACTTTTATACTTTGCAGCATAACCATCTAATTCACTTTTGGTTTTAACAAAATTTAACTGATGAACTTTATTTTGAATCCAATTTGTAATACTATGTTTACATGGAGTTCTATTAAATGAAATCTTTTTAGCTTGAACCATTTCTTGACTTCTAATAACTGAATAATCAACTTTAAATTCTCTTTCAATAATTTTATAAGCAGTTTTTAAAAGACCAGTATCAAAACAAATTATTCTATTATTAAAATTAGGATTTACCTTATTTTCAATGAAAAATTTTGAAAGATTAGGAAGAGAATCTCTAAATCTAAACCATTGAAAATTTGAATGAAATTCATCAATTATTATAATTGATGAGAGATCATATAATAAATCATAAACAATTGGAAGTTTTTCAGCACCAACTATATAAACATTAGCTTCTTGAATTTGTTTAGGGGTTGAATTCCATTCAACTACTAATGGTTTAAGACCAAATCCTCTAAAATTAGCTTCGTCCTTAAATTGGTTAGTTTTAACATCAGTTGTGAAAAAAACTTTCAAATTATAAGTTTTGATTGTACCAGCAATTATAGCGCCAATTAAATATGATTTACCACATCCTGTTGGTCCAATGAAAATTGAAAATCCAGATTTATCATCAATAATTTGTTTCAACCCCTGAAACTGTTCTGGTGTGGGGGTAAAATTGTACTCAACAATTGGAATTTTTTGAAATTTAGGATGGAAGAAGTCTTCAGCAAACTTATGATCCATACTTGTATTCAGATAATTAGTTTCAACAGTATCCATATCAGATAGACCAGCTGTTTCATGTGATTCATTGACTTCTCCTGATTCGCCGGTTAACCTATATTTACCAAATGTATTTGTATTCAGATTATCAGTTTCAACAGTATCCATATCAGATAAAGCAGATGGTTCATGTGATTCAATGGCTTCTCCTGATTCACCGATTAAGTTGCATTTAATAAAAATAACACTATCTGATGAACCATCGCTATGTAAATCATTTTGTGAATCATCTATCAAATTTCTAAAATCTTGATAAATTGGTTCAAAATCGGAACTAAAAGTTGAAATGCAACTACTAATATCATCATGAAGAACTTTCATATATAACTCATTTAATCGATAACACATTGAAGTTCCTCTCATTACAAAACATAACTCCGTTAAAAGTACATATAAAGAATATTCATTCGTATCAGTTTGATCTAAACTCAAAGCAGTATACGCTTGAGTAATTTTGGCGTAAAACAGTTCCAAGGTTTGAAGGGTTATATCAACTCTTTTCCGTTCGATCATGTTTAATAAAGAAGTGGTATTTGAAGTGGTATTTGAAGTGGTATTCGATAAAGAAGTGGTATTTAGACGCTGTGAAAACTTAGATTTAGACGCTGTGAAAACTTAGATTTTTACGCTGTGAAAATTTAGACGCCACAAAGGTAAGTCTTTAAATCGAAGAAAGATTTTCGCAACTTTTTATTTAATCGATCTAATCCAATCTTTTCATTTTCGCATTAAAACAGATTTTAACCGATACAATTTAGCCGATACACACTTTGAGCTTAATAGTTATCAGGTTCATTACAAATCAGAATATATATACTGGCCTAGCTCATATACCAATTAGATAAAGGTCTTTTGGTAAATTTTGAGTATTTAAGATCGTGAAGTACAAATATATGTGTACAAAACTTTTTGTACAACTTTTTGTATTTGTAAACTTGAAAAAAAAATTAGTCGGACTACAACAAGAAACTCCGAGAAGCTGTATAAGATGTAACTTAGGTGGAGACTATCAGACTACCAGTAGAAAAGAACTAATTGTAATAACAGTGTCATTATATAAAAGTTACACACCAATTAGATTAACCGCAAGATTATAGATGTGTACGCACACATATCTTAATGAAAAAGACATTTACAAAAAGACACTTACAAATGAATAATGCAAGATCTTAAAGAGGGGATTAAATCAATTTAATATCATGAACTTATCATGAACTTAAATATAAGTTCATTTAATTTTAAGTTCATTTAATTTTCAGTCCAAATGAAATTCTTATAGTAAGAAAGGCTAGTATATATGTAATGATCTGCAGAGCTAATCTCCACATTTTTATAACTAGCCAAGATCAAACTTGATGATAAAATCAACTCCCCTCTTATCTTTATTTTTTGTTATTAAATTATTCTTATTAAATTATTCTCGTTGAATTATGAATTTAGATAGATGTTGGGATTAATGATTTGAGGGAAAGATTAAATGATCACTACAAAAAACATTTAAAAAAGAGGAGGTCTGATTTGATTTTTGATTTCTGGGTTTTTGGTTTTGCTGTTTTTTAGTTTGTGGGGGAGTCTACATGCTACAATATAGTTGCTTAAATGTTGAGTTAGTGATTACTTGTTACTAAGGTGGTTTTGCTACACTTTTCTCTTCACGACAAAATGGCAAAAAAAAAAGAGTAGCAAAAATATGATCTTTGAAAAACAGAAAAAAGAAAAGAGAAAAGATGAAAATGAATCGTGGGAAAAGATTTTGATTACCTAATTTATACTAAGACGGCACTCTGATTATACATGAGCCTAGGTGTAAACCGGATAAACTTGGAACTAGGTATATTGAGTTAAACCTGGAATTAGATGAGATATGCTTATTACTATACTTTATATAAGTAGGCTATAATAGGGTAGATTACCCTATTAGAAAAAGACAAAAAAAAGTATATTACCATTTGAAGACCTTAAAGAAAAAGAAAAGAGAAACACAGAAACACTTTGGTATGTGCACACATACCCATATGTATTTCTAACTAATGATCAAGTCTATTACTAAATGACCAGGTAATACTACCAGATAGAACTTATTTTCCCCATGACTAGTTCATTAACCGTGATTTACCCCAGATTATTAACCCAATACAATTTAAATATAGTTCTTTGTTTCTTTTCCTCTTACCAAAAATTTTGTCAAAACCGAAAAATGCTCCAACCTGCAAAAAAAAAAAATCACTAATAAAAAAAAGGAAAGACAAATCTAAACTTAACAAAGGCGGTTGGTTTCCCCTTCTTGCATATAGAAGAAGAAAAAATACTGTATACATTACCTCTATGCATGGGCATCTTCCCGTGGCTGCTAAATGTACTTTATGTTGGATTTTGTTGTCTCTGGCATGATTCGGTTGAATAACAATTAATAAATGATTAATAAATGATTAATGATTAATTGTTAATTAGAACAGCTAATAAAAATATTTAACTGATGATCAAATTATTTTCTTTTTCTTATTCTAATCTAATATTCGGGTTCATTTCTGTTAATTAACCCCCTATACTCAATCTAGAATGTAGTACAAAGGAATATAACTCTGAATTTGAATTTGAACCGTTAGTGTTTGTAGCCTTTGTTTGAACTCGGGGTTTTATCTTACTAAATCTTTTACAACATACCGAATTCACTTTGTTTTCTTTTTCTTTTTCTTTTGTCTTTTGTATTTTTCTTTTTTTATTATATTATTTTTGTGTTTAAGGCCCCTTTCCTTTCCTTTCTTTCCTGTAACTTTCGTTTTCATTTCCTTTTCCTTTTTCTTTTTCTTTTTTTTTTTTACCTTTTTCTTTTGGCAGCTTCGATAAGATTATCGGAGAGCCTTTCTGTCTCTCTGTCGCTTTTGACTCTATGTCTCTCTCAGCCCGTTTAGCATCATACACAAAGGAGAAAAATTTTAATGGAAAAACCTGGATATCATTCCTAATTAGGATTTTACTCTCCATAGTTCCAAAATTCTTCCTTTATTTTAATCTTTTCTAGACCCATACTTCACCACACAAAGGTTACAGTTTTGGTGACTTTGTTCTTTTGTTTTTGATTTCGGGTTTTTTTCTTTTTTTTGCCTTAATGGATTTTTTTTTTTTTGCAAACTTTTTTTTAACCCACCTGTAAGTTAGTAATACCTACAGTAAAGAATTGAAGTATAAGTATAATCCAAAAGAATCATATTTAACACTTAATTTTTTTGTTTATTATTAAAATTATATATATCTTTATAATACACTAATAATAATTATACTAAATATTTATCAATAATGTCTCCAATCCAAGAAGATACTTTATTTAATAAACCAAACACTTGTTTGAAAATCACTCCAGATCGTGAATTGGTGGTTGATCGTGCTCCAATTCCTCAAGTTTTACCTCATCAACTTCTTGTTCATATCAAAGCTACTGGTGTTTGTGGTTCTGATATTCATTTATGGAAAGAAGGTGGTATTGGTGATTTAAAAATTACTGAAGATCTTATTATTGGTCATGAAACCGCTGGTGAAATTGTTGGTATTGGTTCTGAAGTTACTCAAGATTTTGAAATTGGTGATCGTGTTGCAATCGAACCTCAAACTCCTTGTGGTAAATGTTTCTTATGTACTGGTGGTCATTTAAATTTATGTAATGATGTTGACTTTTTAGGTATGCCTGGTATGCCTGGTAGAGCTGCTTCAATTCCTGGTTCAATGCAAAGATTTTTGGTCTTGGATCCAATGTGGGTTCATAAAATTCCTGATAATATGTCTTTTGAAGAAGGTGCTTTGGTTGAAGTTTTTTCTGTTGCTTATCATGGTATTGAAAGAGCTGGTAATGTAGAATTAGGTAAACCTTGTTTTATTGCCGGTATGGGACCTATTGGTCTTGCTACTTTAGTTCTTGCTGATGCAGCTGGTGCTTATCCAATTGTTGTTAGTGATGTTTCTCAAGATCGTTTGGAATTTGCCAAAGAATTAATTCCAAGTATTAAAACTTATCAAATTAAAACTAATGAAGGTGTTAAAGAAAATGCTGCTAATATTAGATCTCTCTTTGGTTCAACTGAATATGAAATGCCACCTTGTGTTTTAGAATGTACCGGTGTTCATTCTTCTATTAATACTTGTTGTTATGTTGTTAGAAGAAAAGGTGCTTTAACAATTTTAGGTGTTTCTGGTAAAAATGAAATTGATAATTTCCCATTCATGACTATTTCATTTGGTGAAGTTGATGTTAAATTCGTTAATCGTTATCATGATTCTTGGCCTCCAGTTATTAATTTGATTGCATCTGGTAAAGTTGATGTTAAAAAATTTGTTACTCATAAATTTAGCTTAGAAGAAGCTAATAAAGCTTTAGAAACTGCTCGTAATCCAAAAGTTTCAAGTATTAAAGTCATGGTTTGTGATGATGTCGAATTATTTTAAACAATATTTATCTAAGTTTTTCACAGTTATTAACTGTACGGTCATATAGTCATTTTTTATTCTCTTTATTTTAATTTTTTAGTTTGTGTTTTAGTTTATTCAATTAATATTTAATATTTTTAACTTACGCTGTAGTCTTAATATTAATTAAAATCAAGATAAGATATGATTCCTATATTTACTTGTTAGCATCTTTGTGTTTCAACTTTGAAAAGATCAAGGGTTCAACGCGTATGAGGAATTACTCAGCTTTTTTTTTCAACCACAAGTAACTACAAGTAACTACAATTATGCTAGTACTAATTAAAATAATGAATTTTATATATATATTAAATCAAACTTAAAAAAACTAACTATCTTCATGATTACATTGGGGAAAAGGTTTAACAAACTAATTTTTGTTCATATTTAGTTAAGACATCAACTTTACCAGCTGATGCACTTGATTCATCAAATTTATAATTTAACCATTCACCAACCAATCTTCTAGCTAATTCGATACCAACAACTCTTTGACCCATACATAAAACTTGACAATTATTTGAAAGAATAGATCTTTCAACACTAAAACTATCATGAGCAGTAACAGCTCTAATACCAGGAACTTTATTAGCAGAAATAGCAACACCTAATCCAGTACCACAAATTAAAATACCTCTATCAGCTTTACCCAGACTAATTAATTCACCAGCTTCGATTCCAACTAATGGATAAGCAGTTGGATTGGTTGAACTATCAACACCAACATCAATAACTTGTTTGACTAATGGATGTTGAGAAAGATCCTTTTTGATGATTTCTTTGTAATCGAATCCAGCTTGGTCCAGACCAAGAACTATAGTTAATTGTTGAGACATTTTATTATTTATTATTTATTTGATATTTGATATTTGATTAATCAGTAGTTGAATTTTGAATTTTGAATAATTTTCAATATTATAAGAATTGAAGATATATAAAAAGAAGAAGAAGAAGAAGAAAAACTTTTAAATAATCTCGAAGAGTAGAAAAAGAAAAGAAGAGAACGGGCTAATTTCGGATTTGAAATATTTTCCCAAAGAAATGAAAAGAAAAGAAGACAAGGGTCATCACCTACAACATACCGATAAAGTTTCCCATACACTACATTCGATTCATCTTCTATTTGTTCTTATTAATCACCCCTCCTTACGGCAAAAGAAGAAAAAGAAAAAAGAGAGGAAAAGAGATGATCGGGTATTTTTGGTGTACATTTAACTTTGATGTGGGTTAGGTAACGAAGCTTTAAGTCAAATTTACAGTTTAGATGCATTTGCAACAACACGATTTTACTCTCACTAACAAAACAAAAAAAAAAAGAAAAGATACCCCAGCTTTTGTTCCGATAATTGAACTAACTACCTTTGTGTTATTGTGTCTGTATTAGGCAATCTCTCCTGAGTTGCCGTATGTGGTATTGCTGCATTTTTTTTTTTTCTGTCCCAAAATTTTTCAATTTTTTTTTTCTGTCCAAATTTTTCAATTTTTTTAGTAAATGGCCACATTGAAGAATATTTTTACTAACAAACCACTTATATTTTATTTGGTTAGTACTAATGAGGCGTTTTTCTTATTAATATTATGATTGTATCTTTGAATTTTCGGTACTTTTCTAATCTGTACGCGTACATCTCTATTTTAAATATTTCTAAAGCCTTCTATCAATGTAACCCTTTCCCTTTTTGTTTCTTAGTCCCTACAATAAGTACAATCCTCTTTTCTTTTTTTCCTTTTTTTTTCTCGGTGAGAATGGTATGAATTTTGCTGTTTGCCTTTTTCCTTTTTTTTAGCTTACTATTTTACATTTTTTGCAATTACACACCGAAGATGTCAAAAGTCATCGAATAAAGGTTCCCCTCGAAATTTATATTACAATATATATATATATATATATATATGTACGTATAATTATTAGATCAGACTTGTAGTAAACTTTTTTTTTTCGTTTCTTCTATTCTTCTTCCCTATTCAATTCTAATAAAATCAATTAATCATGCCAAAACATTTCTTACCAAAAGAAGAGACTCATCTCGTTACTCACTGTCTTAAAGGTGTTATTTGTGAAAATGAAGATTTATCCCTTTTAGAAAATGAAAAGGTGGTTTTTTTCAATAAATTCGATAATCAAAAAGTTAGTTTGATAAGTGGTGGTGGTTCCGGTCATGAACCTCTGTGGAGTTCTATGACTGGTAGAGGTATGTTAACTGCTGCTGCTCAAGGTGATGTATTTGCTAGTCCAAATGATAAAAATATTCAAGCAGCTGAAAAAGCTACTCATTCAGATGCTGGAGTTATTTTTATCATTACAAATTATACTGGTGATAACTTATATTTTGGTATGGCTGCTCAAGATTTAATTGCTCGTTATGGTGAAGATAAAGTTCGTTTACTTCGTGTTACTGATGATGTGGCTGTTGGTAAAAGTACTGGTGGCTTGGTTGGTCGTAGAACTTTGGCTGGTCATGCATTGGTTATGAAAGTTTTAGGTGCCGCTTCAGAACGTTCATATAATATAAATGATATTTTCCAATTGGGTGTTGATATTAATAAAAATATTGCTTCAATTAATGCTGGTTTGGATCATGTTCATATTCCAGGTCATGGTGCTGATGAAGATTATGGTAAATTGGGTCCAAATCAAATTGAAATTGGTTTGGGTATTCATAATGAACCAGGTGTTGTCAAGATTAATCATGTTCCAACCAATGAAGAATTAATTAATCAATTACTTCATTTCATCTTTAATACCGAAGATCCAGAACGTAGTTGGTTTAAATATGATTCAGATGATGAAATTGTTTTACTCTTTAATAACTTGGGTGGATTACCAGTTATTGAAGAAAAAGCTTTATTATATCAAACTATTAAACAATTAGATAATACTTATGGTGTTATTCCATCTCGTGCTTATTCTGGAGCTTTTGTTACTTCTCTTAATGCTCCAATCTTTACCATCACTTTATTTAATGTTACTAAATCAGTCTCTAGTAAATTTTCTTCTAAACAAATTTTTGATTTACTTGATGATTTTACTAGTGCTACTGGTTGGACTAAAAATCAAATTGGTCTTCCAAAGGAAAGAATTACTTACCAAGATAGAATTATTAGTAATTTTACCGGTTATGAAGAACCAGAAGCTACTGCATTTACTCATGATATTAATATTAATCCTCAACTTTTAATTAAAGTCATAAATACTGCTGCTGATAATGTTATTAGAAGAGAACCAGAAATTACTGATTGGGATACCAAGATGGGTGATGGTGATTGTGGTAAAACTTTAGAAACTGGTTCATTGGCTATATTACGTGAATTAAAGCAAAATAGTTTATCAAATGGTTCAGTCATTACTGCTTTACATCTTGTTTTAAAAGTTATCAAAGAAGATATGGGTGGTACTTTAGGTGCAATTTTATTCATCTTTATGAAATCATTTATTAATAAACTTGAAGTCTTAATCGCTGAAGATTCTTCAAACTCTCAAAATGTTTTTGGTGTTGCTTTACTTCATGGTATTACTACTTTATGTGAATTCACTAAAGCAAGAGTTGGTCATAGAACAGTAATGGATGTTTTAATTCCATTCTGTGAATCTTTTGCTAAATCTAAAGATATCACTACTGCCGTTAACGTTGCAAGAGATGCAGCTGAAGGTACCAGAAAATTAAAACCTAAATTGGGCCGTGCTACCTATGTTGGTGGTATTGATGACCAAACTGACTTCCCTCCTGATCCTGGTGCTTATGGGGTTTATGAAATCATTGAAGCTTTAAGATTACTTGCTTAATTTCTTTCCAAAATAACTTTTTGTATACTAAATATCATCTCTCTAATCTGTTTGTTTTTTATTTCTAAATTAATTAATACTTTCTAAAATTACCTGTACTTTAGTATAAAGTTCTTCAATTTATTACTTATCTATATAATTTTAACATTTGAACTTATTTATAATTTTGATGAGGCTTGTAATTCTTTTTCTAATTTTTTCAAGACGCCCTTTGCATCAAGATTAATATCAATTAATGAATAGTTTTGTCCTGCTAAATAAAATCCATAATCACCTTTTAAATTCCCAGCTAATTTTTTATAGCGGTCATAGGCATATCCATATTCTGGTAACTCTTTATTATTCAAATCTTCATGAGCATATATTAATTTTTCGATAAATGAAGTTCTTAAAGTTCTTGCTGGTTTTCCAGAAACCAATTGAGTCATTATTGTTGGTATATTTTTCTTTTCACGAATTGAATCTTTAATATAACTTGGAGCTGATGATTCAGGTGTAGGTATAAAAACAGTACCTAATTGTACAGCTGCTGCACCTAATGAAAGATATTGAGAAATTGTAGTACCATCTACAATACCACCAGCAGGTATTATAAAAGGTTGATTATCATGATTACTTGATAATTTTATGACTTGACTGAAAAGAGCAAAAGTTGATAAATTTTCATCGAGGATTTGATCAACAAAGAAATTTCCTCTATGACCACCGGCTTCATAACCTTGACAAACGATACCATCAATACCAATATCAATTAAATGTTTAGCTTCGGCAACTGAAGTTGCGGTAACAAACACCTTAATACCATTAGTTTGAAGAGTTTTAATTGATTTTAATGAAGGATGACCAAAATGGAAACTTATAATTTGAGGTTTAATTTTAATAAGGGTTGAAATAAATTCATCAAATTTATCAGGAGTTGTTGATTCAACTTCTTTTATGGATATATTAATTTTATTTGAATTTTTATTTAATAAATTTGAAACATTAATATCATTTGGAGTTGAATTATTATAAATTTGATTCCAATTTAATAATTCTTGATTTGATGGTTCATGATCATTAATAAAGTCATGACTGAAAAAATTAAAGTTAACAATTTGATTTAAAGAATCATCAACTTGTGATTTAAATTCTTGCCATTTTTGAATAATTGAATCCAGACCTTTACGTAAATCACTAGCAGCAAATGGAATTGATCCAATAGCACCATTTTGAGTAATAGTTGATGCTAATTTAACCGTTGAAACTCCAGCCATTGGAGCTTGAATGATTGGAATTTTTACATTAAATTTAGAAAGAAATAATTTATTTGGCTTTAAATTAGACATTTTGAAGAATTGTATATCAATTGCCAAAAATTGAAAGAAAAAACTGGGGAATGGGAATTAGTTTAAGTATAAGTACTAAAATCTCCGGAATTTGCTTCATACCCCGAAAAAGATTTTGATATTGTGGAAGTGTGGATACCAATTGTTGCTTGCTTTGATGCTTTTCGTTATTTTTAAGAATAAGCCAATCAGATCTTTCAGCCTTGGAGTTGCAAAATATAGTCACTTACCACTGTGATTGACATTCATAATAGTGATCATACATATATATATATATATATATATGTTTATGTATGTAAGGAATGATTATATCAACTTATCATTAATTCTCAATCCTATAAACATATTAATTCTCAATCCTATAAACATAATTCACATTGGCATAAATATAATTCACAATGGTGACAATGGTGTAAATGTAGTCACAATGGTATAATTCTAATTTCGATTTGAACTATTAAATTCATACTATACAAGTTACTTACTTTTTACAACAAGTCAAGTATTATCGTACTTCTCCTTGTCGCATCCGAAAAAAAAAAACACCCTATAAGCTGAAAAAAAGAATATAAAAAAGCTGAAAAACAACAGTTTAGTCTAGTACTACTTACTATTCATAAAATATACCAGTAATGTATATAGTTGTATACTAAGATTACATAAGTGTATACTAAGATTAGGTATATACTAGTTATATAAAGAGTGTCTTCTAGTCTAATGAATAAAATAGTAAGTATATAAAATTGCAGCAATAAAATAATGATGTGGTTCCTCGGTATGATTATGTAATGTATTACATAATCTAGTGTCAGCAGAATTAAACCTGCACACAGCTCTGGGTATATTAATCTGGGGTTGGCCAATCATATTCCTTTAAATTCTGGTTTGTCAAAAAACAATTGGTGGGTGCGGACTCTTAACTTTCGGATAACCCGCACTTTCTCAATTTTATTCTCAATTTTATTCTCAATTTTTACTAACAAATTCATTTTTATTGAGTGGTTTTTTTTGTTTTTTGGTTGAATCCGTTGCCCCGGAGGTTTTAGGATACTGTCTTTGCTAAAATATATACAATTTTTACACTGTTTTTTTTTTTTTTTTTTTTTTTTTTTTTTTTTTCATTATATTAAAGAAAAAAAAAAAAAAAAAAAAAAAAAAAAAAAAAAAAAATCTAGGAAGAACAAGTACAAGAAAATCGAGACAGAAAATTCTTCATTAACTACTTCTTCTTTAACCCTTTTTGTTCAACTTTCAACTTAATTTGTTATTTTCGTAACTATTACTAGGTTGAACTTGTGTCCTGATATATAACCCCAAATTATTACCACTAGTACTTATACTACTACTCATAAGAGAGTTTTCATTCCTATTTAAATTCTCCTTTTAACAAAGCAAGAAAAGACAAAAAAATAATATACATAACATGTTCAGATCAATCATTTCTAAACCTATTACTTCCATTAGTAATAGACTTACTACTAGAACTTTAGCTACTGCTGCTTCTACCGAATCTCAAAGATTGAAAAAATTTCAAATTTATAGATGGAATCCTGATACTCCTGAAGTTCAACCATCTATGCAAACTTATGAAATTGATTTAAATCAATGTGGTCCAATGGTTTTAGATGCTATTTTAAAAATTAAAAATGAACAAGATGCTACTCTTACTTTTAGAAGATCTTGTCGTGAAGGTATTTGTGGTTCTTGTGCTATGAATATTGGTGGTACTAATACTTTGGCTTGTTTATGTCGTATAGATACTGATACTTCAAAAGATTTAAAAATTTATCCTTTACCTCATATGTTTGTTGTTCGTGATTTAGTACCTGATTTAACTCATTTTTATAAACAATATAAATCTATTCAACCATATTTACAAAGAGATTCTACTCCTGCTGATGGTCGTGAAAATTTACAAAGTATTGAAGATAGAGCTAAATTAGATGGTTTATACGAATGTATTTTATGTGCTTGTTGTTCAACTTCTTGTCCTTCTTATTGGTGGAATCAACAACAATATTTGGGTCCAGCTGTTTTAATGCAAGCTTATAGATGGTTAATTGATTCAAGAGATGAAGCTTCTCACGCCAGAAAAGAAATGTTACAAAATTCAATGTCTTTATATAGATGTCATACCATTATGAATTGTGCTAGAACTTGTCCAAAAGGTTTGAATCCTGGTAAAGCTATTGCTGAAATCAAAAAACAATTGGCTTTTGAATAAGTAATTTAATTCCCCCCATCTACCTTCCTCCCCTTGTCATTAATTACGTTTAATTTGCATATACCATTTTACAAGGAAACTTACCTTATCATAAAAGAAGTTTCATTAACAAGAAATAATAAAAATCCCCGAAAAAAAAAAAAGACCATTAAAAGAAACTTAAAAAAATCAAAAAAAAAAAAATTATCAAATACTGAAAAAAAGCAAAAAGCAAAAAAAAAAAAAGAAAAAATATAATAATTAGAAGTGATGAATTGATTTCTTAATTGAATTTGTTAATTTGTTAATTACATTTTAACTTTCTTTCAAACTTCTCTAGTATATTTATTTATTTATTTATTTATTTCTAGTCTTTGTTTTGTCTTCTTATAATTTGTTCTTGTTATGTCTCTTTCTAATTTCTGTGTTTTTTTTCATAACTACGTATTATAATACTTTTCAATACTTAACTTTCCCAATTTATTCCATTTATTTCAATTTTTCTTACGTATCTTACTCATAATCTATTTATTCAAATATATATTCAAATCAAGTATACTCATCCATTTGTAACTGTTCTTTGATCTTTCATTTTTTTTTTTTTTTTTTTTCAGCTATACATATGCCTCCGTACATCCCAAAATTGTTTCTCCATAAACTATTTTGTATACCCGATTTCGATGTTTAACTTCAACAGACTTTTTTTATCCGTGACTCAAATTTAGGTCATCATTTACTATCTTTTCTATCATTGGCTACAATTGATTTTATCCTTGTGTCCTTTAATTTCTATGAGTGATTTTGAGACAACTTTGGAACCGTTTATATTCGCATAATGCTATTCCGAAACTTGGACTTTGCCGCTTATGTTTTCCCCTTTAACCCTTCTTGTTGGCGGGTACCGCTTGAACATTGTCAGAAATACCCCCAGAGTAATTCATTTTAACTGAATTCTCTGGGAAACGAAAGGTCTTCAAAGGGTCTACACGTACTGGGTATATTTATGGTGTTTGGGTCTTGATTCAATTGATTTTACGCTGGTGCTTTTGTTTTTTTTTCCTGTTTTCATGATTGGCTATATATCACTGTCAACTTAAATGAATGATTAACCTTTGTATCAGCTTAAATGATTAACCGCTGTATCAACTTAAATGAATGATCAATGCTTTACCACTTTCGCTATTTGCGAGTTTATCCAATAAAAAGCTAGATGAAATTGAAAGTATTCCAGTCTCGAAAAGAGATCCATTTGAAAATTTAATTCATGCTTCCTTGAATAGTGACAATAATCAAATTACTACAAATGAACTAACGTATTATTCAAAAGTTGATGATAATATCAAATTTAATGATAAATCTGCACTTAGATTCATAAATGGTTCGTTACGTATCGATGAAGGGGTATCGAATTCAAGACCAAAAAAGAAATCGAAACAAACTCCTTGTAATCTTATTGGATCTGATTTAACACGAGGATTTCTGCAATATACTCCTTCAACAAAGGAAACCATCTATCAATTAAAGGATTTGTTGAAAGTCTTACAACATGTTAATTTACCCCCAATTGATAAACCTAGAATAATTTCATTAAGAAGAAATTTACTCATGTTGATGCTAATTCCTTTAACTAAAAAAGACTGTGACTTCAATATAATTTATAATAATAACGAAATTATTATTGATTATAATTCGAAAAATGATACTGTTGAAGATAATAATAAATTAATTGCATATACGGGGTTCAGATTTGAAGATATAATAACTGATAATACCTCAACCAGTTCAAATTTTTATACTGTGACTAATCAACAGCTTGATAATTTACAAGTTTTAATGACGGCCGAAATCGATGCTCAATCAAAAGTTGGTAGTTATATTGAATTGAAGACTCATACTCATAAATTTACCTCACCTCGAAAATATGCTGAAAAATTATTGGTTTCATGGTGTCAAACCATTCTTATAAGTGCTAGACACATTGTAATTGGGTTCAGGTCTGCTACTTCTTCGGGTAGATTTAAACTCTCGTCAATCAAACACTATGATGTTGATGATATACCTAGAATCTTGTGTGGTAATGAGTTTCGTATTCCTTTAAATGATTCTAGTTCCGTGAATATTACTTGCGAAGGGTTATTAAAATGGTACAAATGTGTACTTAAGTGGATTCAAAATGAAGTTATAGAACAACTTAGCCACGGTGGTGAAGCTGGAGCTTTTAAGTTACGATATTCTAAATATAAAGAATCATTGATTCTTGAAAGTACCACAGAGAAAGTTGCAAAAGAGTTATTACAATCTATTAAATATTAATATTTTCAGGACATCAATACAAAGAACAGTCTTGATAAATGTTTGATTTACAACCATTGTGGTATGACGAAATCAAAATCAACCCTAGATCATAATTTTTTCCTTTACTAATTAAATTATTCTTCTAATAAATTAAAATGTATTGAATAATATATATGTACATGAATTAAAGAAATTTAAAACCAAGTGTTAATGGATAACTATTTATATGAATGGAATGAATGTAGTTAAACTTAAATACGAGAAAATCTAATGAATTTGCAAAAAGTTAATAAAAAATCATTAATATTTTATTCCCCTTTAAAGATTAATCAGAAATAGCATCTTGAAGCGCTAATTTTCTTGAATGAGAATCAAAATGACTTTTAACTTCTTCGAAATTCATAGTCTCGGGATCAACTTTTAAAACATTTTTATCTTTATAAGTAACTTCAATTATTGGTTTTTCACTAGCTGGTGAACTTTTAGATAAAACTTTATGATTTATTATGCATGCACCTCTCATAGATGATGGAATACTGGAAAGAAATAGTCTGGCTGGTTTGGCACTAGACTTGAACGGATCAAACTTTACTATCACTTTGGAAAAGTACTTGGTAATCATTTTATGGGTAGGTTTGAACTTATTGATTTATTGGACTTTTGATGAGTTAATTTTCAATTATCGATTTGAACTTTTTTTTTTTTTTCTTTCTCCAAAGAAAGTGTGAGACATGAGCAAATTTACTGCTGTTGCGTAAACGTAGGTATGTTCCGTACACCAGCCGCGAATTTTTTTTTTTGCTCCTGTTCTTTTTTTCACAGCTTCTTTAACAGCCTAAACACGCCTATCACTTATGTAGTCTACAGCTTCAAGAACACATCATATATTGAAGAGAACAAGCCTAAATTGATTATTATTAGAAGAATTAGCTTCTTCAATGATGAACTACTTTTTTTTCTTTCAAATTGGAAGCAGGAAATAAAAAAATGAAAAAAAAAAGGAAAAAAAGCTAAAAATCATCAATTTTTTGTAAATTCAGTAAAATTACAGGAATTATTTTTGTTTATACAATTCAACTTCACGTCATAACATAAAATTAAACAAAATTGTGAAAAAAATTCAAAAAATACTTTAACTGGGTACTTAGGGTTTGCTTACATATACAAAAGGGGTTCAAATCTGGATTCAATGCTATAAGAAAGTTTAGGGTTATTCTAATTTCTTTTTCAGTTAGTTCCAGTTGATTAGTCGCAAATTTTAATAAGTTACCAAGTGCTTACCTAAAGGTTGCTTCTAGCATATTACCATTTTTAATATTTCCGATCACTTTAGTTTTGAACGCATATGAGTTTAGAAAAGAAAAAGAAAAAAAGCAAAAACTAGCATATTCTTCAAGATCAATAAGAACGGCAATAGAAAGCAAGAAAACAAAAGCGAAAACAATACATTTTTAAAAGCCTAAAGGGTGTAATTCACCAAGGTTAAAAGAAATTGATCAATTGATCAATTTATTAATTGCTTACATTCAACCATGGCTCAAACATATTCATCATATGTAGAGAAGAAAAATAAAGTACCAAAATCAGAGGCTAACAACCTGGGCAAGTGAAAATTTGCGTCTGATCCAAAATGGCTTAGCTTTGGTAGTGAATAATTACCAAATTTAAAGGGATCATAGTGGCATTCATAATGAAATTAGGAGTAAATAAGCGTAAGGGTAGTAAATTGGTGATATGGTATTATTAGTTCTTCCGAAGGGACTACGTCATTTGACTTGGAAAAATATGAGAAAGTACTAAAGATGCGTTCTGAAAGTTATGAAGGTTCTGGAAGCTCTAGAAGCCATGCATCACTATAAAGTATACTGGATAAAGATCCAAACTTAATGTAATAGAAGCCTACATGTATTTCAAATTTCAATTGGGGTTCTTTGTTAGGTCCCAATTGGGTTTTATTACGCACAGCAAAACTAAATTGCGAAATTTTAAGTACAGAAAGAAAAAGGAAAAGGAAAAGTAGGGAAAGGGGGAACCATAACCTTCATTACATATATGAACCTATACTTAATGTCATTGACAATTAGTTTCATTAATCAGGTTCAACTCCATAATTTCTTGAAAATTTCTTTACCTCATTTCAAAAACCCAGAAACCTAAAACACACCTAAGAAAATGGGTGTGGGGGGGGGAGTTTCATAACCACATAATTCGTATAAAAAATATATGAGGAAAAGAACCTATCGGTGTTATTATAATCTGAAATATATCTAACCTAGTTTTTTAGTCGATCATTCCAGGGAATCAAACTCAGTACAAGTTGCCACACAGTTGTTCTGTCTTTTCTTTTCTTTTCTTTTCTTTTGAAAACTCACTTCGCAAAAAGATACTGTAGAAGTTACAGTATGGCATCATAATTGAAAAACATTGGAAATTCTTTATACTCTTCTCGTTAACCTAGCGAAGACACCCTCAATAGTATAATTATACTAATTGTGGTGAGTTAAAAGGTTAATTATCCCTAGTCCTCCCCCTTTCTTGTTCCCATATAGGGCTTACATTTGCTTGTAAGCTTGTACTTATAAAGTTTGTACTTATAAAGTTTGAGCTTAAACTTGCACTTACAAGCCCGTAGTTTGAGCTTATACTTGCACTTGTAGGCTTGTTCTAATTATACTTATGCTTCTATCAGGGTATGCTTATACAGTGTATGCTTACGCTTCTACCAGTGTGAGCTTCTGCTTATACTTGTAGGCAAGTACCCCTTTTTCCCTGATTTATTGCTACCAATACTTGCAACATCCAACAGTGCATTAGGGTTGACAGGGAAGGCTTAATTGACATGTCAACTTAAGGGTTTAGTTTGCTTTTCTATTATTGTTATTTTTTTGCAAGGGTTCTCACAAAAATTTTTTTTTCTTCTTTACCTGCAGTTTTAATCCGAAAGAAATCAATAATTTGCAGACAATCGGAAAAGACCAAAGAGAAAACAAAACAGAAGAGCAAAAAAGTAGAAAAGATTAAAGAGAGTCAATGATGGTCATAGAGGGGCAGCAATGCATAAGGTATTTGAAAATCAATAAAGAAAATGGAAAGATCAGAAAGTAAGAAGGGGTGGGGATGTATGAGGTATGCAGTAATCAAAGGTGAAAAGATGGAAATGGGAATGAATTGCAAATCTATTGCCAGTTACAATAGATTTGCAATTCCGGTCTTCAATAGAGGAATAAGATGACCAAGATAGAAATTACTAGAGTTGTAAGAAATGTAATTAATATACTAATAGAATAAATTGGGTGTAACGTTTATAGTCAAGAAAAAAACCCATAATAGCAAAACGAAGATTAACGAAGAAACAAGAAGCCCACACGTTTTTACATAGTAATTTGACCCCGAAAAGGACAAGTAGAAGACCCGAACACTAATGAGTTTTCTATCTGGAGAAAATCTACTATTTAGTAATCGAGGAAGACAAAATACTATGGCTCTTTCGTTCTTTACTTTGATTCGTTGTTTTTCCTTTTGTTTATATTTAATTGCTTTGGTAATAGTGAGATGATTTAAGTATGATTGGTGACTGAAAAGAGTATACAATAGCATGAAATAGTATCTCGATATCGATAATTGACTTTGAAATATGAGATTATGAGATTGTCTCTTTCTTTCTTTTTTTTTCTTTTCTTTTTTTTGATTTCTTTATCAATGGTTACGGACACTTCAAACCCATTAGTTCTCATTACCAAAGGGATTAGGACCATTATAGTAAGATAAGATTTCGAGACAACAATAAGTAGTATGAGTAAATATCTCAATTTCAATTTCAATTTCAATTTCAAATTGAGACACTACGAATAGAGGTAAAGACATTGAGTGAAATTTTACTCAGCAGCTTGCAAAAAAATAATTGGTAAGAATAATATCACCAATAAAACAAAAAAAGAAACAAGTTAAAGTAACAAGCTAAAATAGCCGGTATAAGGACCAATTGGATTTTGCATTCCAACTGCGAATACGTTACATGAAAACACAAATTATAATTATAATTATACATTAGAGTCATTATAATACAACACGAAATGAACATAAAGAGTATGGAAGGAAAAGGGATATAATTTGTTCACCTTAGACAAAGAATGTTGCCAAACTGGCTGGAAATTAGCCAAAAATAGTTAAAATAAAACACTCTTTGTTCTACTAACAATGTTTTTTTGTTCATTTGAACAAAAATGAACAAAAAAAAAAAATCCCTCAGTAGAAAAGAATCCACCACCACAAACGTAGTGTGCAATTCAAAATTGTGGGATTTGGTTATATATTTATGTATCAATACTTGTTGTGTTTTCCAACCTATTGAGAAAGAAAGGTGACTCTACATAGTATATTACAATTGAACTTGAGTACAATTGAATTGTAGTTTTTTTTTAACAATATTCCTCGACCATGATTTAATATACTCATTGGTATGCATATATGTATGTGCATGTATGTGTATGCAAGCTTATATGTGAATTTGGCTAATTTTTATTTAAAAAAATTCAAAAATTATCTGTTGAAATGTTCTACTGGCTTATTATTAAATAATAAAGGAGAGAGTTGAAATTGTGAGTATGAAACGGGAAAATGAAAAAAAAAACCAGTAAATGAAAATTGAAAAATTGAAAAATTCAACCTGTTCACTGTAAATTCAATTAGATTACGAGATCAGTTTATCTCACTGGAAATTGATTTGTTATAGATAAGATTTCAGGTGAACACATACATAGGCTGAAAATTTCATTTTCTCGTAAGACCTAAGATAGGATGAAGGGACGATGCAAGTGGAAGCCCTTGATTGCGAATCAAACAGTGAAAAAAAAAAAAAAAAACGGTGAATTTTTGAGGCATGCGTAGTACATTGGGAGTTAGGAAAATCATAACAATATACCAGTTGTATGATCTTTTGATCATTATTATCAAAAGATTATGATCAAAAGATCATTTTGAATCAACCAAATTATAAACAAGTAGAAACTACAATAATGATTAATAATTCAATTGTAAAGACAATCAGCATTGATTCTCCTGATTCGCGTTGGTTGATACCTATTCTTTTCTTTTCTTTTTTTTAAACTACTTCAATATCCCAAATTCTTTAACGAAAACCATAACAACCACCAATACTAACTCCTGCCTTAATTATCATTAGATTTCTCAGGAACCACCGGTGCCAAGACGACGTTATTAATACTAAAAAGTCGACAACATTGGGTATTAATGGGTACTTGATAATCATAACCAAAGACTACAATTATATGCGCACTAAAAACTTTCTTTTGACAGCTAAAAAAGTGTCAACTCAAATTGAATCAACAGGAACAAAATTGAATCAACGAACAAAAAAAGGGTGATCAATAAGAAATTACAAACAACAAAATGAACCGTGGGTTAAACTTATTTACTTACCGTCAGAATTAGAGTAAGCATTAGACTCGGTTGGAGTTAATGGTGTGTTTTAGTATTAAAAATAAATAAAATGATAAGAAGAGTACACAAAGACTGCTCTTTTTTTGTTTTATTAATTCCCAGTACTAAAACACGAACAACCAAAAAAACACGTCTGGGTACATATACTAAACAAAAGACACCGAAGGTGGCTTGTTGTTCCCTGATATATTTAAGTTTTTACCGGAATTACGCCATCGTGGATGGTTGTAATGTCAATAGTACATATTTTGTAATGTCAATAAGACATACTTTGTAATATCAATAGTACATAGAAAATATTGAGAGGAAGTGGATTGGCGAAGAATCCATACATGTATGATATGGAGATTGATGGGGTACACACGAAAAGAATTATAAAGATAAGGTGGTTTGATAATATTTCATGTAGTTAGCGGTAATAGAAAACGTGTTTTCGGCTTAAAAAAGATTGAAAAATTGATAAATCAAAAATTTGATAAGTTAATTGACTAAAAAACTCCATGAGAAAAAAAAAAAAAAAAACATAGAAAACAGGAGTTGTTAGAACAATTAGCGGGAAATCTGAAAGCAAAAAAGAAAAGCAAACCAAATTTGATAACCTGGTCTTTCTAATTGGCTAACTTTTAACATTTGT
This sequence comes from Hyphopichia fennica, assembly GCA_030444945.1. Taxonomy (NCBI): domain Eukaryota; kingdom Fungi; phylum Ascomycota; class Pichiomycetes; order Serinales; family Debaryomycetaceae; genus Hyphopichia; species Hyphopichia fennica. The sequence goes on from JAJMOB010000055.1 coordinate 64,192, forward strand.
TCATCTTTCAGCTCAACTTTCTGCCCCCCCCCCTTTTTATTTTGTTAATGGACTTTCAGCAGAGGGGGTCCAAGCGGGGGACTTGGGAGGGGGGCCACTGAGGAGGGTCCCGTCCACAGTTCATCTGGGCTCGCGGATTAAAAATGAAAGCCCGAAAAGTCCTAAATACTTCTCACACAAAAAAAAGAAGATGGGTCCCTGCACAACCATTTAGAAGCACCTACAGCTTGAATTTGGAAACTGAAGAATAAGAATATGAGTAAGAATAAGAATAGGACAAGGGTGAGGACAAGAACATTGTTCGTATCAATTGGTATCACCCACCAATAAAATAGAATTGAATGGAATTGGCGTTAGAGTCTAGTCGAGTAGAACCGTTTGCAATCTCTTTTTTTTTTTTTTCTCAGCTCGAATAGCTTTATACAACGGTAACAAAACCTCTAATTTAACCCATTACACAGTAGGAGACTAATGTATCCGCCAAAGTTTTAGCTACCCGCCAAACTCACTAATTCATGTACTACAAACCCTCTACTTCATTTTATTTTTATCTTGTTTTTCGAATTGATTTAACCGTCTAATTGCTTCATTACAAGTGATTCTGAGTCTAGTTACACTTTATGCCACCACATAACCATTCCTATTTTTCTTTTCTTTTGCTTTTTGCCTTTTTGCCTTTTTCTTTTTATTGCTTTTACTTATTGCTTTTACTCATTGCTTTTCTTTTATTCTCCACATAAATTTTACTGGCTCTTTTCTTTTTTTTTTTAAAATAATTTTTTTTGGCAGCCTCCAAAACATTCTAATATTTCATAATATTCAAATCTATACTTTCTTCAGTTTACCTTTTGATCTATTTCATAACCTAAATTGAATCTAATCCCATGGCTCCTTACGTAGACACCCTTGTATTGTTTCAAAACTTTTTCCCGTTCTTATGGCTCTCTCTACCTTCTCGGTAGCATAATCATCCCCAAACTACCAAAGATGACTCTAAGTATATTGTCTTTTCTTGTAATGGTTGTTATGATATTCTCTAATTAGGGTTCTATTGTCACTTAAATTTTCTTTGTTTTGCTTGTAATGCTGCGGTTGTTAAACCCTTGAGATTTTCAATGCAAAAAAAAAAAAAAAAAAAAAAAAAAAAAAAAAAAAAAAAAAAAAAAAAAAAAAAAAAAAAAAATGAACAATTACAATAAGCAAACCTCTGGTATTGTGAAATTTTTATACCTACCGGAACTTATTTTGATTATTTCATTTATTTCATAAGTATGTTCTGTTGAATAATAATGGTTATTTCCATTTCTACCCTTTACGCGTACACACTACATCATCTATTGTCAGAATCCTTTAGCTTCCTATTTTTATTCCTGTCTTACTTTTTTCGTGATTTTCGTTTTAGAGCCCCAATTTCTTCTCCTTATTGTCCAATTCTTTCTACCACCCAATTACTTTTACGGATACTTTCAAAGCAAGCATGTTGGATCGACCCATCTTCAACCGGTAACCTTGTTTTGTTTCTTTTCTTTTCTTTTTTTTTTTTTTTTTTTTGTTTTTTGGTAGTGGTTCGTAGATGTTGTTATTGAAATGTGTGTCCCTTTTCTTTTTTGCAAGCCAACCTTTGAAATTTATCATCGATTGTTCTAATAAAAGAGTCTAGAAATCTAAAGTAAGAACAATCAATTCAATTACAAAAACGAAAAAAAACAAACAAAAAGAAAACGAGAAAGAGCCTTCCTTCTTTATCTAAAAATATATTCCCAATGTACCTAAAAAAATTATATGGTAATTATTAGAATACTGTCTGTCAGAATATTTCATTCTACCTCTCTCGAAATCTTTTATAATCCTTCGAATTCGCTGCTTTAAATTCAGTTTTTTTTTTTAAACTTTTCCTCTTTTCTTCTTTTCTTTTCTTTTCCTTTTCTTCACAGAGCCATACTTTCAACTATAGAGAAAAAAAATAGGGTATAACCTTAACAGAGAACAGTCATACCTTACACTTATTTCCCTACTTTAAATTCAATTTAATTCAATTTTTTAATTCGTCCGTTTAATAACCTTAGTTTATTTTTTTTCTTTTTTAAAATTAATATTCGTTTTCGTTGCACTATTTTCCTTCCCCTTTTAAATTAGTGCTCTTATATCGATTTAACTTTAATACATTCGTTTTATTCTTTTATCAATTTTAAATTTGTTAAGAATAATACACAATCTTTTAGATCTTTTCGTCTAAATTGCAAATCTCAAAAATTTACCGTTTTTTTTTAGAGTTTTTTGGTTGTCTATCTAAATTTTCGCAATCTTTTTTTTGTCCCACTAAAAAGATACATTTTTCCCCTTTAAGTTTTAACCAACCGCGAAACTTTTTCTAACAATGATTTTCTCAAAATCTACTGCCATTACCGTGGCTTTAGCCTCTTCCTCCTTCTTAGTTAGTGTAAATGCTAATAATAGATTTTTACACGATGATTATGCTGATTTAACCACCGATAAATCTTCAAACTCCTATTGCTTGGGTCAAGATATCGTCCAAATTGGTCAATCTGCTGATTTAGATGACGAATCTACTAACCATGTTTTAGAATCATCTTCCGGTGCTGGCACCAAAAGATCATTGGTCAGTGCAGGCGCAGGTCTTGGAGCCGGTGCAGATGTTTTAGGTTCCACTGTCGAAGGTGGCGCTGGCCTTGATGCTTCTGTCTTAAAGAGACATTTGTTAGATCTTGGTGCCGCCGCTGGTCTTGGCGCTGATGTCCCTGGTATTGCTTCACTCGGTGCTGAAGCCGGTCTTGGTGCTTCAGTTTTAAAGAGAGAAGACGAATCTGAAGAAGATGCTGTCAAGAGATCATTGGTTAGCGCAGGTGCAGGTCTTGGAGCCGGTTTAGATGTTTTAGGTTCCACTGTCGAAGGTGGCGCTGGTCTTGGTGCTTCTGTTTTAAAGAGACATTTAGTAGATCTTGGTGCCGCCGCTGGTCTTGGTGCTGATGTCGCTGGTATTGCTTCACTCGGTGCTGAAGCCGGTCTTGGTGCTTCAGTTTTAAAGAGAGAAGACGAATCTGAAGAAGATGCTGTCAAGAGATCATTGGTTAGCGCAGGTGCAGGTCTTGGAGCCGGTGCAGATGTTTTAGGTTCCACTGTCG
>JAJMOB010000056.1:0-67106 GCA_030444945.1 Hyphopichia fennica
TTTTTTTTTTTTTTTTTTTTTTCCTGTTGTTGTTTTAATTTTGGTCATCTTGCTTCTTCCATTCTGTCGTTATTCCACGTCTCAATTGTACAATTTCCCAGGAAGTTTTCTAAAACATAACCTAACTTCTGCTGCTTATTATCTCGACAGGTTGTCAAAATAATAATAGTAATCATTTTCTTTTCCTTTTTCTTTTTTTTCTTTTCTTTCTTTTTCCTTTTCATTTGTTGCTTTTGCTTTTACTTTTTTCGTTCTTAAGAATCAATTCAAAGTTCGGAATCTTAATTGTTTGTCGCCGATTGCCTCTTTTCAGCGGTTAAGTTTAATCAATTGAACATTTAACACCTCTCTCCTGCCTCTTGACTAAAAATTAGTTTAGTGGTGAGTGTTTTGTTTTTGTCCGTGTCAGTCTCAAGTGTTTAGTGTTACTAGTAACCGTATTTCAGAAACTTCATTTTCAACCAAGAATATTCAAGTCGGCTTGGCCCTTTATTAAGAAATACGTTATAAACCTTTGAATAAGAAATAAAGCAAACAGAAAGGTGTGGAAGAAATTACTAGAAATCTGAACAATCCATAACCAAAAAGTCAGCCAAACAAACAAACAGAGGGAAAAAAGACTCAGGTGTGACACAGAATCCGAGACACATTTCACTATTTTTATAGATCTAATTGTCCAACATATTTTCTATAGTTCATAAGTCTTCTTTTTCTGTCTGAACTGTTTATTCCCTTTTTTTTCTTTTTCATTTCGTTTCTTTTTCTTTTCCCTATATTTGTCTATTATTATTTTTTTTTTAGCATTATTGTTTTTCTTTTTATTTAAAAGAACTTTCTTTCTTTCACTCTTTTCTTTTTAAGATCCAAAGGTTTCATCAACACACTGTCAGGTAACTTTCTTAGACTTCAATATTTTCCTCAAGGTTAAAAACCCCCCAAAACCCGTGTCTGACTCTCATTTCCTTATACTTATAGCATTGGTGCCTGATTTTTTTTTGTTTTGCTTTTCAAATATATGAATTCATTTCAAGTGCTTAATAAGCTCAATTCCTTAATCCCTTTTTTTAAGAAGTTGAATCTTTCCTATTACTCATTATTAATTTCCTGAGATTCCCTGTCTTGTTATATTTCGATATCTGTCAAAGTCTGATTCTGGTTCTGAATTATATTTCAAAAAATAATTTTGATTTCTAGTGAATTATATTATTTTCTTTTCTTTTCTCTTTTCTTTTTCTCTGTTTTTAATACCTAGTATTTCTTGAAGCACTAATTTCCGAAGTCATAGAAAGTTTAATCTAGATATTAGTCTAACTTCATCAATTGCAAATATTATCTAGCAAACGGAAAAAGTATATATTAACATCCAATTCCTGATAAACTTCATTGACTTTCTTTTACTTATAGAAAGTTACCATTTTTCCTTCTGCCTTCCTTTTTTTCTTTTGTTTTCCTTTTCATTTTCAGCTTTGTTTTCATTTTGTTTATATATAACCCGTTTCCTTCCTTGTTTACATTTTCTTTCACTCTTCCATTTCTTCACTGAGGATTATCAACAATCACAACATCGTCAACTATCAGTTCATTTTGCTTGGATCCCAATTCTAAACCAAGAGAACGCAACACTGAACACTTTTCATTCTTCAAATTACCAGTCAACTATAACACTAATCTGAAGCATCAACACCTCCAATTAAGTTCCAATTCATTTAGAACATTATAGATTTTTATTCATTGTTTTTTTTTTCCTCCTATCAATCCTCCGTTAATTCTATAAAGGGACTCAGATAGTTCATTGAAAGTAAGAGGTTACATTTACGTTGCATCAACTTTTCTGTCATTATTAAATAATTTTTTTACTTCCTGGAACCTTTAAATCTTTTAAATTAAAAACTACAAGTTTTTCATTTGATTAAAATTTAGGACAGCTTAAGCATACTGATTGAATATTTGTTATGAAGCTGTGGCAACAACAAAATTGGACTGAAGATAATAGCATAAAGAAGAAACCAGTCGACTCTCCTGTTTTCGATAAACAACAAAATTCTATAACAGAATATACCATGTCCGTACCACCAAGTTCATCATCATCAATACCCACCAGTGCTTCTGGGGGCCAACAATCAGCGAATATACCTCATGCATCATCGTATGCCTTACCACCATCAGCACTCTCACCTCATTCAGCTGCTTCAACCCCTCCCACTGGTACAGCAATACCGAATAGAGCAACCCAGCAAGCTCAAAATCCAGCTCAAGCCTCTAATCAACACTCAGCTCAATTTCCATACCTGCAACCGCTCCCGTATGGTGGAGCCACTGTGAACCCAAGTATAAATACAGGAACAGATATGCAATCAAATCAACCTCCGGTGCATGTATTAGATCCATTACAACCTGCTCCACAACATGGTCAGCATCAGCAAAATGCATTTATCCCAGGCCAACCCTATCAATTACCACAAATGTCTGTACCCGTTTACCCGGCAATGAATAATTTACAACAACATGATCAATGGGATCAATTCAACCAGCTTCAATCATCAACAAATGGATATCCTCAAGTCCAACATCCATTTCCATATCAACAGAACCAGAAACAGTATGCTCCAACTCCAGTGGGACCAGGTGTACCTCCTAATTCGCTTCCTTTAGGCCATCAACAATCTCTTAATTCCAATCAACCACAAGGTAGAAGATCGTCGACATCATCATCTTCGAGTAGAGATTCACGGTCAAGGAAGTCATCCATCAAAACAGGTGACTTACCAGGTAAATTACACAGCTCCAAATCTGTAACCAAAAGGTCAAGAATGGGTTGTCTTACCTGTAGGCAACGAAAAAAACGTTGTTGTGAATCGAGACCAAAATGTACTGAGTGCAATAGATTAGGATTAACCTGCACTTGGCCAAGACCAGGTACTGAACACAAGAACAAACCAAAGGATGTTAAAAATGAAGAAAATATGATTGATCATGAAATTTATGGTAAAATTAAAGTATTAAGAGGTATTGTTGAGTATAAAAGTAAGTGAAGGCCTCAAAATTGTTTTTCATTTTTTTGAGGCGTGTTCAAGCCTTACTAGCATTTTAAACTTAACTAAATACTCCAAGCAGTCATATTTCCTTCCCTTCTTTACAGCAAACCTTTCATAAAACCTAAATATCAATTTCAAATTGGTCCAAATTTGAATTGATTACACAAATGTTCCAACCATTGTCATTCTTGCTTATTTTGAGATTTTCGTCCCACTATAAACTTTCCTGCAACCATTGAACATTGGAAGGATTTAGAGACTTACCAAGTAATTGAATGAATGACAACATATGCGGTGAAACCTGATAAGCTATGGTATCTTTTGAAAAAGAGATAATGGCAACCAAAGAAGTAGGATGACAGTCAAAACTGACTGAAAATAAAAACAATCGAACTTGCGCACTGCGTAAATTTAACACACCGTGCTTTTCGATTTTTTTTTTTTTATTTTTGCGTGTTCTGACTGAGAGAAAATGTTTAAACTTTTTTGCACCGTTTTTTTTTCTCTCTCTCTATTGGTATTAGAGTCAGACCATAATTATTAGTTTGATAAGTTTTATTGAGTTTTTCTTTCAAAAAAAGGAAGAACCATAGAAAGGGTTGATACCATTGGAATATTTGTTGATTACGAGAATCTCAACGCCTCGATATTGTTGAATATTTTCAAAGGTAATTTTTTAGTCTTGCTAGATCTTCGTGGAGCAGTTGATTCATCAAAAATTCAGTTCAAACACAGAATTGTTAGGATGAATTCATAAACCAAAATTGTTATTCATATCGAATAGACATGATCTTGTTCGATTGTACTATACTGTATATATTTATTGTTTTAAATTTTCTCTCAAGTTTCCATCATTTTTGTTTTTAGTTTCATTTATATTTTTTGTTAAACCTTTCAAAATAGGAGTTTTTGTCCTCAAGTACTTAGATCAGTTAGTTGATTGAAATTAGATTATCAATTGTTATTACGTTCTTGCAAATATTCTGATTGTCTTGTAGTAGTAGTTGAAGGAAAGTAGTAGACGGGGTTCCATTTGGAGTTATTGAAAAGCCTTGCTTGTACTTTCGACCGCAAATTTTCATGAATGAAACTATCATTTTAAAGCCAATATGCCAATGATGAATATCTAAGAAGTATTTATTTGCAACTTTTGCTTTAGTATTTTGCCCAGTCCATTTTCTTTTCTTTTAGAAATCATGCATAATTAAAATCAGACTTGAATAACTCTCATAATGTTGGAAACCAGCAGAAAGCTGATTCGAATGAAAAGCTTGTCACGAGAAAGTGAGATAGTACGCCTTGGAATAAGTATATAGCACTGGATAACTCGATAAGTTTCTTACCTATCAAAAAATAGTTCCTATAGATAATTTTGTTAAAATGTGTATCTTTATTATTATGTTGATACTATAAGTAGAAATTTGTAACTGTGTACATGAGATTCATTCATGATTGATTTTTCATATTCAATTCTTATGAACAAACCTCTTATAAAGCCCCAAGCTTTGAATTCAAGCTAAGTTTATAGAATTTAAAAGAAAAAAGCATTAATGACACGATAAAAACACGAAAAAAAGAAGGAATAAAATTTTAAAGAAGTAATGAACTAGCCGCTGTGCTATAGAATTCCTTTTAGGGACAGTGCGTAAATACTAAGGAGACCGATGCACGGATTTATTCACAATTGGGGTACGGATGTAAAGTTTAAAGTAAGTCAGATCGAGACACTCAAAAAAAAAAAAAAAACAACAACCAGAGAAATTCAGCAGAAATTCAGCAGAAGAAAAAAAGAGAACGGTGTGAAAGTAAGAGCAAACACGTCAAAGACAATCTTTCAAATCTTTAAAGGGAAAACAATCTATTGACTCAATACTACCATATATATATATATACCAATATATCAATACTGGGGAATAATGTCTGCATCTTCTGAATTGAGCTTGAGAGATAGACAGATTGGTATGTGTCCCTCCTATCGGCTGAGGAGGTATTCAGTGTCGATTCAATTGATCAGCACCGATAAGCCTATGATATCAACATATCTAATATATCAAATATAGCGTAATGTATTAGATAATTATGAAGTTTAGAAACCGTTACTAACAATATAAACTTTTAATAGGTACGTTGGAGCGAATGCTTCACTTGAATAAGGATGGCTCTGCTGATTTAACTTTGGCGTCTAAAAATGAAGAAATCATTTGGAAAGTTTTAATTTTGGATCAAAAGTCAAGAGCCATCATTTCATCTGTTTTAAGAGTTAATGACCTTTTGAGATGTGGTATCACAATTCACCCTTTAATTTCTAGTAGAAGATCTCCTTTACCTGATGTCCCCGTTATTTATTTTGTTGAACCAACTATTGATAATATTCTAGCTATTATTGATGATTTAAATAATGATAAATATGAAGATTTTTATATCAATTTTACTTCTACATTAAATCGTGAATTATTAGAAGAATTTGCAAAACGAGTATCACTCTCTGGGAAATCAAATAAAATTAAACAAGTTTATGATCAATATTTAGATTTCATAGTAACAGAACCAAACTTATTCTCATTAGATTCTCCCTTAATATTTTCCAAATTTAATAACCCAGCTACAAGTGAAGATGAAATTCATAGAATTGCTGAATTAATTGCTGACGGATTGTTGGCTACTATAATCACATTGGGTAACATTCCAATTATAAGATGTCCAAGAAATGGACCCGCAGAATTGGTTTCTGGTCAATTAGATACTAAATTAAGAGACTATTTAAGTAATTCAAGAAATTTGATTAATCAATCAATTCAACAGAGACCAGTGTTAGTAATTTTGGATAGAAATATTGATTTGGCATCGATGTTTTCCCATTCATGGATTTACCAATGTATGGTCAGTGACGTTTTTGAATTGAAACGAAATACCATTAAAGTTCCTAAAAATGATGATACCAATCAAGAGAGTTCAAACCAATTCAAAAGCTATGATGTTGATCCAAAGGATTTCTTTTGGAATAAAAATTCCCAACTACCATTCCCGGATGCCGTAGAAAGCGCTGATACAGAACTTCAACAATACAAAAAAGATGCACAAGAACTAACTAATAGAACGGGGATAACTTCATTAAATGACATTGATCCTAATTCGAGCAATACTGCTAATATTCAACAAGCAGTTGATGCATTACCAGAATTAACGGCTAGAAAGACAACATTAGATATGCATATGGATGTTTTGGCTTCTTTATTAAAAGAGTTGGAAGCTAAATCATTAGATAAATTCTTTGAAATTGAACAAAATTTCAATGATCCTAAAGTTCAAAATCAATTCTTAGAAATTTTACAAAGTGATTCAAAAAAAGACAATTCCACCGATAAACTCAGAACTTTCTTAATTTTGAATCTTTTATGTGATAACCTATCACCTGCTTTCATAAATCAATGTAAAGATGTATTTATTTCTAAATATCCAAATATTGATTTGAATGGTTTTAACTATATCTTGAAGTTCAAAGAAATTTTGAATTTATCTAAAAATATTTCCTTAACGGACAATTCTGGTCAAAATAATAATTCATCCTTAGCCGACACCAATAATTCAGCTTTGTTTAATGGTTTATCGTCAAAATTGTATGGATTAACCGAAGGAAGACTTACTGAAGGTTTAAGTTCTTTAGCCACAGGGTTGAAAAAATTATTGCCAGATAAGAAAAATTTACCAATAACTAATGTTGTTGAGGCAATTATGGACCCAAATAATGCGTCAAATAACTCGATTCAATTGACTGACGATTATTTGTATCTAGATCCTAAATCTAGAGGTGGTCATTCGAAACCTCCTAAAAGACAATCATATCTGGAAGCAGCTGTTTTTGTTATTGGGGGTGGTAATTACTTGGAATACCAAAATTTAACTGAATGGTCAAAGCAACCTAATAGAACCCCAAAATCAATTATATATGGAAGCACTGATATTGTTACCGCAAACGAGTTTTTAAATGAAATTTCAATATTGGGTAATTTAGATAAGCAATAAACATCAAAACAGTATTAACGTATTAATACTGCTTGATAGCGTCATTTTCTCCTCTGTATTCTTTTTTTTATTTCTTCATTGTTTCATTATATACTTTTATTTCAACAACATTGATTAATTCTACACGAGCATGTAATGTTTCTACTAATAATATATTTTGAGAAAAACTCAATCTTAAGATCATTTAAAAAACTTGATTTACTATAAGTACATATAAAGACAAACTATTTCATTTTTGTGCAAAAGTAGAAATCAAAGATAACCTTTGCTTTCTTCTAAAATTTTAATTGAGCGACGAGAATCCAAGAATAATAATTCACATTCTTCGATATCCTCATCGGTTATTTCATTACGATTAGCTGTTTTAGCCAATATACCAGCAGGTGCTAATAATTGTAAAGCATAACGTAAGGAATTAGTAACTCCATGGACTGCGAGCTTATCTAATGCTGATGCATTTATATTTAAACCTTCCAAGGTGGCTCTCTTTGAAATGATGGTTTTAATTTCTTCTTGATTGTATGGCAAGGTTCTAACGATTAATAATCTATCGATTAAATCTGGGGGACAACCATGAGGAACTTTGGTATCATCATCAGTACCTCTGATAGTAGTCATACCACGATTAGAAGCCAATACGACAATTGGAGCTATAGAACTTTCCAATGCCCTGTTCAAATAAGTAAAAATTTCAATATCTAACATATTGACTTCATCAATGAATAAAACACCAGGAATCAATTCAGCAACACCTTGATCAATATATTTTGAAACCACTTTATTAACTTCGGATCTTAACTTATCTGTTATTTCAGTCTTTCTTGGTTTTAGCAATTGTCCCATCATTGATAAGACATCTTGACCACCTTGGGGTCTAGCATTAGCAACATCTAAATCATGTAAGGTTACATCTTGAACGATTTCTTTCTTCTTATGAACTTCACCTTTAGGTAAAGGAACATATTCTTCTGCTTCTAAATCAAACTCGGTAGCATAAGCATCTGATCTACCAACTCTTTTAACAGCACCAGTGTTTGCTTCAATATAGATGACATCACCAGGTGTAACTCTTTCTTTTTGAATACTTTCGTAAATACTTGGATCTAATCTTAAATTTTTGGTACCTTTGGCAGTTTTTAAACCAACAATAACATGACTAATAGTCTTACCGTATCCACCCAATGGATTTTCGGCTTCTTCTGGGGTTAATTCTGTAACTTCACCCTCGTAAACTTCTTTTGTTTCTTTGATTCTCAATCCAATGGCTCTTCTAAAGTTTTCCATCAAAGCTGCAGTTTTCTTTACTTCAGCTGAAAATAATTCAGAACCCACAATTGGGCAAAATGGAACTTTTGGACCCAATTCTTGTGATATAGCCAATGCTAAGGCAGTTTTACCAGTACCAGGAGCACCAGCTAATAGTATAGCTTTACCACTCATCTTCTTAGACTTGATAAGGTCTACTATGATACCACATGCTTCTCTAGCATCTGATTGACCAACGAAACCACCTTCAACTTTTTTGGCAATCCCATGCTCATCTAAACCCAAACCCTTGATATGTGTGTGGGCTGCAGTTCTACTTTCCCTGACTTGGGTATCTTTAACTTCATTAATTTGAACCATATTCTACCTGTATATATATATGATGTGATGGCAATATGGAGGATGTATTATAATTCAGAATGAATGATTATGTGAAACCAGTTGAAGTCAGAGTATTTTTATTTTCGATATCTTCAGCTCAATTCACATTTTTTTTTTTCGTTTCTTTCACTACATCGAGAAAAACCATGGCGAAAGATCCATACCTCAGAAAATTCCAAAAAAAAATGAGATGTACGGAGTTTCTGTCTTGAAAATTCAACAACAATTACTTCACAAACATGGCACTTAAAGAAGTTCTTTAAGCAGCAATACTTTTTTGTGAATAGGGCATAATCTTTTAACAAGTTATGATGGCTTCATGAAAACATGCTTTACTCTCTTTACCGGAAATAGTCGATGTTAGCGATGTTGCTGTTTAAGGGTCTTTCAGTGAGCTTAGCTAAGTTTTAGAATTCTACGTCAACTAGGCTTGATTTGTATTTATTTTTTTTCGTTTTTTGCAAAATCAGTGGGAATCGTCAGATACCTATCCTTGGGGAACAACCAAGAATACTCAATCATCAAGTAGATTCGACTTTTCAATTTGCACCAATATCCGAGTTTGCCTTCCACTGATGACCTAATGACCTTCGAATACATGTGTCTGATAATTTCGGTGCTAAGAGTTTTGCAGCAAAAATGTGTCAATGCAGACATTTCAATCTACATAAACCTTACTTCTTTTTCTGTTTCAAACAGTACATACTCCTTCATAACCGTAAACTGTCTTGGAAAAAGAAACAAGACATATAGGAAAATGAAAATTTTAAAAAAAAAAATAATTAAATGAAAAGAACAGAAAAAAGAAAAAGGCAGTCAGACTCATCGTCCTATATTAGCGGAACTCCTCCTGCATCCTCGATTGCGACTTCGAAGCGTCAGCGTTTGCACCTACATGGAAATTCCTTGATCCGGTTATAAGACATGACAATATAACGGCTTTTTGGTTGGTTTCAGGCGATCACAAGGTAATATGACATAGGCTATTCCACTTATCTTGTTCGCGATATTGGCTTCTAGAAATCCTGTAACTTATTGCCGGATCAAAATATTTTTTAGTCGGAGAAGCTTTGACGAATTCCCTGAATACCTGAGATGTGTTTCATATTGGCGAACGGGCAATATAGTTATACAGTTACTGCCGACATCAGAAGCCTCTTCAAAGGAAAATATTTATTAAGAATTACTTACGTTTTTGTGAATTCTGAGTCTTATCGTACAAACCAGCTCGTAAATGTAAGACTCATATATATTAATAATAAAAAAAAAAAAAAAAGGTTACTCGAGTTTTCATGGTACGGATTTCTTTATTCTGATTGCTACCAAAGATTAATATACATAATAATATACAAGTAGTATGAAGTGATCGAACAAGATTCTGTTAAGTAATAAACTAGATAAATCATTACACCCCACGACTGTTAATACAAAACCTCCGTACATATAGGGTTTAGTTAAGCTCTCATTTAATAATCTACTCAAACTCTTCATCAACTTCGAATTCTTCATCTTTTGGTTCCTTTGGTTCCTGACTTTCTGACCATTGAGTAACATCATCTATATAACTCAAAATGGTAGCAACTGATTCACTATCTTTTGAACAATCTAATGGTAAAAATTGAACCATTCCAAAATCATCAACCAAATTTGCGATAGCTTTATTTAGTCTAGTGAATTTTGGATTAAATTCTTTTTCAGGGTGTGATGAACTTAATAATAAAGGATCTGGATTTAAAAATTTTTTCAATTGTTTTCTAGATACTTCATTTTTAATTAAATCGACTTTTGATAAAATATTTATATGAGGTAATTCTAACAAGATCATTGCAGACATTGCACTCAAAGCACCAGAGAAAAACTTTGATCTGTCTATAACAAACGGAGCTTCCAATAAATAGGTAGCACAAAGATTGAAATTAAGTGTAGTTTGTAAATGTTTAACTATAGTTGGTAATACTGGAATATGGGTATATAGTTCAATTTGACCTGGACAATCAAATATTAAATATTCATCATTATAATCTCCAATTTCTTCGTCTAGCCAATCCAAATTATTCAATAAAAATTCAAAACAATATATTAATGCACCATTTGGACCTAAATCCATTTCTTCCATTACATCTTGAAGAGATATCAAGTCTCTAATATCAATTGTAAATTCAAATTCTGTAGCCTCTGCTGCTGGATCCAAGTTAACTATATGTGCTCGACGTCCTATTGATTGCATATGTGCTATGATTGAATTACAAAAAGTGGACTTCCCAACACCTGCGGGTCCCAATGCTAATACACCGACTCTGGACATTGTTAATTAGGTTTATTATATTCAAAGTTCTGTCTTGAAATGAAGAATGCTTAAGTAAAATAAAAAAAAAAAAGATTTGTAATGTCAGATGAGCATTTTAATATATTAGTCGTGCTCCACTCAATATATTTGTCAGAAAGTACTTTTTTCTTTTCGCTGCAAAAAAAAGACCAGTCTACATATCGATCAATAACAATTACAATTATCTAAATTAATGTACAGCTAAAGTCTATCAATATATGATATATTAATTACTCTTATTTTTTGAGCCATCTTTGGATCTGCACCAACAATCATCATAGTCGTTTTCAACTTGAAGCATAACGTTAATATTTCCCAGTTGAAATATTTTCTCACACTGTCTTTTGATATAGGCTCCATTTTCACCTCTATAAATTTGAATGTGTATATAACCATTCAAACTCAGATCATCATTAGAAGGCCAAAATCTTGGAGTCGTAAATGATTTTATACCTTTAACAGTAATGATGTCATTCAACACTGACCTTAGCTTGGATTCTTTATCGGAGCTTAATTTCAATAATAAAGTTGATGCGGTAGATTTGATTAACGGGATAGCAGATAAGAAAATAAGTAGAGCAATTATTATAGAAGCCACTGGATCAAATCCTTCCCATTTAAAATATTTAATGAGGATGGTCGATAAAACAACACCCACCGAACCCAAAGTATCTGCCAAAATGTGCAAGAAAATCCCTTTCATATTATCATTCATTCCATGTTCATCACCACAAGCATCGTCTTCCGAGGCATGACTATGGCCCCCATGACTGTGAGAATGGCCATGAGAATGACCATGAGAATGGCCGTCATGTCCGTGGTTAAAAGCAAAAATTCCAACCAAATTAACTAGTAAACCTAAGAAAGAAACAATAATTAATTCAGTTGTTTTTTGTAGAGATACAGGATTAAATAACCTTCCAATAGCTTCGAAAGTAATACTACCAGATATACCAATCAACAAAGCCCCATTAGTAAATCCTGCTAAAATTTCAAAATGTTTCAATCCGAATGGGAACTTCCCATTTGGATTAATGGGGTATTTCAGTAGAATACCAGCCACCAAACCTAAAGCTAAAGAGGTGCAATCTAATGCCATATGAAGGGAATCTGATAATAAACCCAAAGACTTGGATCTAAAAGAGTATAACAATTGCACAAACATAAAAGTAGTATTCAATAACAAAAAGTTAAAAATTGCTCTAGTGTCAGAATGACTTAATAATTCTCTTAATATTGAATTTTGATTTGCACCATTTGAAATAGCAGACTCGTCATCAAATTGATTTATTAATATAGAACGGTCAGGCTTCATAACTATTGGTGCAAACACTTTAACAAAGAAATGAACTGGACTAACTGGTGATGACAAAACAATGAATTCTAAAGATAATGAGAATAATGATAAGATTATTGAATTCAACCTTGTGTATTTTAGGAAGCTGTCAGGTAAAGAAATGATAAAAACTAGAGAAGCTGCCAAGTTAACTCCAATCATGATAAAGCTTAGATTATTTAGATTTGAAATAACTAAAACTATGAAAGAGCCGAAACCAGATACAAGAAGTACCAGATAATCCAACGAGTTCAAAGCTTTAGATAGTGACGACAACACGAGTTTCTTATATAAAAGACGGAATGAAATACCCACTATGAAGTAACCAACCACCTTCGTTATTAAATCATCTCTGGATTGATAGCTTTGAATGGTATCATAGATAAATGCAAAAATGGTATAGACATTGAATTGGTTTAAGAATAATCCTAGGAAGAGAACTGATAATCGGTTTATTGTTAAAAGATAGGTTGCAATATATATCATCGATATCGCCAATATCATATGAATAGTAGTTGATGATGATGGATTTATGTCATTCTTTTGTGAATTCGGTAAGGAAATTACATTAAATTTCAATAAGGATTTTGTTAAACCCAAGAACAAACTGGCTAACAAACACAGTAACGAAGTTACAGCCACTGATGAAGATATTGAGAATTCTCGTTTCATTGGAGTGTAAGCTAAAAAGGCAGATAATAATAAACTTGGGAATGCCAATAAAACGGGTAAAGTTCCTATGAATTGAGTAACCTTAGAAGTGTCGTCTATGCTTTTGATATTTTGTCTAGAATAATCATAAAAATCATTAATCAGGGGTTGAGAGTTAGTTACGAAAGGATTTTTTACAGTAGTACTGGGACCCTGGCTATGTGAATGTGAGTTGGAATCTGAATTGGAATGAGAATGAGAGTGGGTGTTTTCATCATTGGATAAGTGAGAATGACTATGGTCATGGTCATGGCTATAAGTTTCATCATGAGTATGAGAATGGGGTATACTTTCATTATTTGATAATTTATCCTGATCAAAAACTGTAGAAGAATGGTTGCCTGAACCCGAACCCAAAGAGAACGACTGGTTTATTTGGTACTCATCATTCAATATGGGCTGGACAGAACGGCCCCTAGCATGTGAATGAGAACGGCTATGGTTATTATGAGAAGACATAAGACCAGATCGACAGTTATCAAATGAACTGAATTTCAAATGCGTTGGGCTAGTTGAAAATCAAGTAAAATATAAACATTCACTGATAACTACTATATATTAAATACGTGTTTTGACGTATTCTCATATAAAAGGCGTGTACTCTACCAAGCCAACTTAGATGCAGTACCACTCACTTGACTATGGTATTTTTTTTTTTTTGAGTGGCAAGAGAAAAGACAAAGCGACAAGTCTTTTAGAAAGATACTAAAAATCATTAATACAATATTCCATTCAATCTATACGTTCATCATCCGTTTAAACCATTGACAATTGAAATACCCCCATCAATTCTCTGAACATAGTAGATACCATTTCATTTAGAGGAGTCATTTTCTGGTGTACAGACAAAAACAAATATAATTTAAAATCAATATCTAAATCATTTTCATATAAAACCAGAACTTAAAAAATGTCTACATTGGAAGAATTAGAAAACAACAATCAAGATGATTTGATAGATCAAGAAATCTTGTCATCCTCTACTTCGGATATTATAAATAGAACTAAATTATTAGATAATGATATCAAAGTAATGAGATCTGAATCTCAAAGATTATCTCATGAAAAATCAGTTATGACAGAAAGAATTAAAGATAATCAAGAAAAAATCAATAATAATAAGCAATTACCATACTTAGTGGGTAATGTGGTTGAATTATTAGATTTGGAAGCTGAAAAGGAAGCCAGTGAACAAGGGGCAAATGTTGATGTTGATGCCACTAGATCTGGTAAATCGGCTGTTATCAAGACTTCTACTAGACAAACCATTTTTCTTCCATTGATTGGTTTGGTAGATCCAAGTAATTTAAAACCAAATGATTTAATTGGTGTTAATAAAGATTCTTATTTGATTTTAGATACTTTACCATCAGAATATGATTCAAGAGTCAAAGCTATGGAAGTTGATGAAAAACCAACAGAAGATTATACTGATATTGGTGGTTTAGATAAACAAATTGAAGAATTAATTGAAGCTGTTGTCTTACCCATGAAACAATCTGATAAATTTAAAAATTTGGGTATTAAACCTCCAAAAGGTGCTTTAATGTATGGTCCTCCAGGTACAGGTAAAACTTTATTGGCAAGAGCATGTGCTGCTCAATCCGGTGCTACTTTTTTGAAATTGGCAGCTCCTCAGTTGGTTCAAATGTTTATCGGTGATGGGGCTAAATTGGTCCGTGATGCATTTGCTTTGGCTAAAGAAAAAGCTCCAACTATTATTTTTATTGATGAATTGGATGCTATTGGTACTAAAAGATTTGATTCCGATAAGAGTGGTGATAGAGAAGTTCAAAGAACTATGTTGGAATTATTAAATCAATTAGATGGTTTTGGTTCCGATGATCGTGTTAAAGTTTTAGCAGCAACCAATAGAGTTGATACTTTAGATCCTGCATTATTAAGATCTGGTAGATTAGATAGAAAAATTGAATTTCCTTTACCTTCTGAAGAAGCAAGAGAATCTGTTTTAAAAATTCATGCTAGAAAATTAAATTGTGATAACAATTCTGTTAATTGGAGAGAATTAGCAAGATCTACTGATGAATTTAATGGGGCACAATTAAAAGCAGTTACCGTGGAAGCAGGTATGATCGCATTAAGAAATGGTAAATCAATTATCAAGCATGAAGACTTTGTTGAAGCCATTGGTGAAGTCCAAGCCAGAAAATCAAAATCAGTCAATTTCTACGCCTAATGGATTTTGGTCTCAACCTATATATCTTATGTATACTATAAATTTCACGCCTACAATAATAATAAAGAGTAAAAATTAAACATCAATGTAAATATATGCATTCCAAGTTGTAAGAAACATTAAACTAATATACACGGGTCATCTATCTTTAACCTAATCCTAATGAATGAAGGATTGATTAATTGGATAATTTTTGAGATTTTTTCAATTCATCCCTTAATTTCTTTGAGAAGTCGTCTTGATTATCATCATCATCCCAATCTTCTTCCCATAAGTTAGCAGATGAGAGTTGTGGGTTAGAGTCATTGGTCCACTTAGTATCTTCTGGAAAATCTTCAAATTCGTCATCTTCTTCTAAAGTCTTAATGACTTTCTTTTCGGATTCATCGACAGCATTTGCTGGAGTGGGTTGTTGGGAGGTAGCTGGAGGAGCTTGTGTAGACATTGTAGTGATATATGTGGTGTTATATTATAAATTGAAATGATTTAGTAGGTTTTAATTGCCACCACAAAAGAATTCTAACATTTTATCATTGAACCTCTCGATCTTTCAGTTTTGAGAGGAATCCAAAAAAGCGTACACGTGATCCAGTTTTTTTTTTTTGGTTTGATTTAAGGTGCTCTGCTCAAAATTTTTTTTTTTTCACAAAATCGAATTTTTTCTAAAATAATACCATAAGAAGAGCTATTAGTCAACTACATCTCAAAAATTTTCAAGATCCACATCTCTACTCCCCCATTTATAAAGCATCAAATTCATTCAAGCAACAATGAAGGAGGTTGTCGTTGATGTTGCTCCTAAATGCATCAAGGGTCTTGAATTCGGAGCTCTTTCCGCCAAAGATATAGTTGCACAATCTGAAGTGGAGGTTCAGACCAGAGATTTATATGATTTAGAGAAAAATAGATCCGCTAAAGCTGGTGGGGCTTTGGATACTAAAATGGGTGTTTCATCCAACTCAGGTGAATGTGCAACTTGTTTTGGGAATTTAGCATCTTGTCATGGTCATTTTGGTCATATTAGATTAGCATTACCTGTATTTCATGTGGGTTACTTTAAAGCTATTATTCAAGTTCTACAATCTATTTGTAAAAGTTGTTCAGCAGTTTTATTAGATGAGCAATCTAGGAGAAATTTCTTGAATGACTTGAGAAGACCAAATATTGATAATTTAAGAAGAATGAAAATATTGAAAAAAGTTTTGGAACAATGTAAAAAACAAAGAAGATGTTTGAAATGTAATCATGTCAATGGGGTTGTTAAAAAAGCAGCCAGCGGTGCTGGTCCTGCCGCTCTCAAAATAGTTCACGATACCTTCCGTTGGATTGGTAAAAAATCTACTCCCGAGAAAGATCTCTGGGATAAAGAATTTGATGAAGTCTTTTTAAGAAACCCAGAATTAGAAAAATTCATCAAAAGAGTCCATGACGATTTAAATCCGCTAAAAGTGTTGAACCTTTTCAAACAAATACCTCCTTCCGATTGTGAATTATTCGGTATAGATCCTGCTAGAGGAGGTAGGCCCGAAATGTATATCTGGAGATATTTACCTGCTCCACCTGTGTGTATCAGACCTTCAGTCATGATGGATGCTCAGTCAAATGAAGATGATTTAACTGTTAAACTTACTGAAATCGTATGGACTTCTTCTTTAATTAAAGCAGGTATCGAAAAAGGTATCTCAATCAACAATTTAATGGAACAATGGGATTACTTGCAATTATCAGTAGCCATGTATATTAATTCAGACTCGGCTAACCCTGCTTTACTTCCAAGCGCCGGTGGTGGCTCCAAAGCTGCTAAACCTATCAGAGGGTTTTGTCAAAGATTAAAAGGTAAACAAGGTCGTTTCAGAGGGAATTTATCAGGGAAAAGAGTTGATTTTTCGGGTAGAACTGTTATCTCTCCAGATCCTAATTTAAGAATTGATGAGGTTGCAGTCCCAGACCGTGTTGCTAAAGTTTTAACTTATCCCGAGAAATGTACACGTTATAATAAAGCAAAATTGCAAAGGTTAATTCTCAATGGTCCAAATGTTCATCCTGGTGCCAACTATGTTATGAGACAAAATGAAGTCGCCAAAAGAAATTTAAGATTTGGTGATAAAACAAAATTAGCTAAAAATTTACAAATTGGTGATGTCGTTGAAAGGCATATCGAAGATGGGGATGTTGTTTTGTTTAACAGACAACCCTCTTTGCATAGATTATCTATTTTATCACATTATGCTAAAATCAGACCTTGGAGAACTTTTCGTCTTAATGAATGTGTCTGTACACCTTATAATGCCGATTTTGATGGTGATGAAATGAACTTGCATGTACCTCAAACCGAAGAGGCTAGAGCTGAAGCTATCAATTTAATGGGTGTTAAAAATAACTTATTAACACCAAAATCAGGTGAACCAATTATCGCTGCAACTCAAGATTTTATTACTGGTTCATACTTGATTTCTCATAAGGATTCCTTTTATGATCGAGCTTCTTTGGTACAATTGTTATCTATGATGTCTGATGCTGATGTTCAGTTCGACATACCCCCTCCAACAATTTTCAAACCGGTCATGTTATGGACTGGTAAGCAAGTCTTTTCTTTATTAATAAAACCAAACAAAGAGTCAAATGTTGTTATAAACTTGGATGCTAAGAACAAAACTTATATTCCACCTGCTAAAGGTTTGCCTAGTGAGATGTCACCCAATGATGGATTTGTTATTATCAGAGGCTCAAATATTTTGAGTGGTGTCATGGATAAATCTACCTTAGGTGATGGTAAAAAGCATTCTGTATTCTATACCATATTACGTGATTATGGTCCTGATGCAGCTGCCATAGCAATGAACAGAATGGCAAAATTATGCGCTAGATACTTGGGTAATAGAGGGTTTTCCATTGGTATTAACGATGTCACACCAGGTACTGATTTGAAGAAAAAGAAAGAGTTAATGGTCGAGGCAGCTTACCTTAAGTGTGATGAATTGATTGATTTATATAATAGAGGTAAGTTGGAAACTCAACCCGGTTGTAACGAAGAACAGACGTTGGAAGCCAAAATTGGTGGTTTGTTATCGAAAGTTAGAGAACAAGTTGGTGATGTTTGTATCAAAGAACTAGATTCATTAAATGCTCCGTTGATCATGGCTACCTGTGGTTCTAAAGGGTCCACATTAAATGTTTCCCAGATGGTGGCCGTTGTTGGTCAACAAATTATATCGGGTAATCGTGTTCCCGATGGTTTCCAAGATAGATCTTTGCCTCACTTTACTAAAAACTCCAAAACCCCACAATCCAAAGGTTTTGTTCGTAATTCCTTTTTCAGTGGATTGACTCCACCTGAATTCTTGTTCCACGCTATATCTGGTAGAGAAGGGTTGGTCGATACTGCTGTTAAAACTGCCGAAACAGGTTATATGTCAAGAAGACTTATGAAATCTTTAGAAGATTTATCTGCCCAATATGATAATACTGTTCGTAATTCTGCAAACGGTATTGTCCAATTTACCTACGGTGACGATGGTTTGGATCCTTTTGATATGGAAGGTGACGCTAAACCAGTTAATTTTGTCCGTGAATGGGATCATGCTTTCAACATAACATTTGATAAGAACGAAACGGGCCTTTTACCTTATGAGATAATTGAACAAGTCGATTCAATCTTAAAACCTTTAGAAGAAAAATTGGTAAGATATGATAACGTTGGAAAAATTGTTCCATTAGAAGACTCTGATAAGATCGAATATATTGATCAGCACGATGCTGAACGTTCCTTCTATCAGTCAATCAGAGAATTCACTACAAAGAAAGCCACTCAACTTGCGGTTATGCGTGAACGTAAACATTTGAAACCGTATATGACTAAACCATCAGCTGACTTCATGGCTATCGATGATGACGAGCTCAGATTAAATGCGGTCAATCAACTTCTTAAAATCTCACCAAAATCTATTGAGGCGTTTTTGAAGCACTGTGTCTACAAATACTCTAAAGCTAAGGTAGAGCCAGGTACAGCAGTTGGTGCCATTGGTGCTCACTCCATTGGTGAACCAGGTACTCAAATGACTTTGAAGACTTTCCATTTTGCTGGTGTTGCTTCTATGAATGTTACCTTGGGTGTTCCTCGTATTAAAGAGATTATAAATGCTTCCAAAGTTATATCCACTCCAATTATTAACTCTGTATTGGTAAATGGGGATGATGAAATTGCTGCTCGTGTCGTAAAGGGTAGAGTTGAAAAGACAACTTTGAAAGATGTTGCATACTTCATCGAAGATGTTTATAAAAATGAAATGGCATATTTATCCGTGAAAATCGATATGAAGACCATCGAAAAATTACAGTTGGAACTTTCTATTGATGGTATTGCGCATGCTATTGTTAACGCACCAAAATTGAAGATCTTGCAAAGTGACGTTTCGATTACTGGTAAAGACAAAATCAATGTTTTGGTTACTTTCCGTGAATCTAAGAGTGAAAGTTTAGCCAAGACCTTAGCAACCGATTACAAAAGTTCTGATACTAATAACTCATTGTTCTTCAGAATGCAACAGTTGAAGAGACAATTACCAGACATTGTCATTAAGGGTTTTGCAAATATATCTCGTGCAGTTATCAACATAAAAGATGATAATAAGAGAGAATTATTAGTAGAAGGTTATGGTTTGAAGGACGTCATGTGTACTGATGGTATTGTAGGTGAACAAACGACTACGAATCACGTTCTCGAAATATATGAAGTTTTGGGTATCGAAGCTGCTAGATCGTCTATTGTTAGAGAAATCGACAACACTATGAGTGGTCACGGTATGAGTGTTGATCCTCGTCATATTCAATTATTGGGTGATGTCATGACTTACAAGGGTGAAGTTTTGGGTATTACAAGATTTGGTTTGAGTAAGATGAGAGATTCCGTATTGCAATTAGCATCTTTCGAAAAAACTACCGATCATTTGTTCGATGCATCTTTCTACATGAAACTCGATCAAATCGAAGGTGTCTCCGAATGTATCATTTTAGGTCAAACCATGAGTATTGGTACTGGGGCATTCAAATTAGTGAAGACTTCTAACTATGACAAGAAACGCTTCAAACCTAGACCAACTTTGTTTGAAGGTATGTGTGAAGTCTCCGCTGCTGCATAATATATATAAAGTGTATAATAGTATCATAATAGTATCATAGTAAATAGTATAACTTTTCAATTCTGTAGTATCGTTAATTTTGTGGCTGTTTACTCGCACATATTTTTGTGTTGATGTTTTTGATCCAAAAAAAAACAAAATGAAAACGCAAATATTAGCCGTATGAATGTAATACGAAGTATACTACCTTTTTATCTTGCCCAATATCAACCAAGTTTCTTTATCATAAAGATGTCATATAGAGATTCTGCGTTTACATATGTTCATATGGATGATCTCAACCAAGTTCTTTATATGGAAAAATGGCAGGATGATCCAATACCCTTCGATGATATAGATACACAATCATTGTTGGAAGCAACCTCCAGTCTATTCCCACAATTTTTACTAGAGGATGAAGAGGACGGTGGAATACCCATTAATTCGTCTACTTTCGGAGCGAAAGTTTATAAGAATAGGAGCTTGTTGAAAGAAAAGGTGTGGACTGATTTGGGAATATATGATAAGTTCATTAATGAATCCAGCTCATTACATAAACAAACCGACAAGACCATACTAAAATCTATCTACAGCAAACTGACAAATCATCCCAGTGAGGAATTAAATAGCTCGGATCACTTGGCTTTGAATGAATTTCTATCTAACGGTTATGCTACTGAAAATGCAATCAATCAGATGTTAGCTCCTTCCGACATAACAAGCAATAGTATAAACGCTGGCGATTTATCCATTGCTTCTGCTTCTGATTACTTAGGGCCAAGTAATAATACATTTGCGCTAAGATCGAATTCAACTAGTGGGCAATCATCAAATCAACCTCAAGGCCACCCAACTCCTCAACAATCACATCCGTCCCTACAACCACCAGGCGTACATCAACTGCAGCTCCAACAACAACAGGGACTGTCATTATACCCCGTTCAAACTCCCAGAATGGCTAGAACCAGACAATTGTCCACTGATAAAAACCTACAGACACCAATAGCAAGAATTGTTAGATAATAAGTAATACAAATATTCAATCACGACCTAATATATATAAATACATATCTATGTTCTTTCTAATCTATGTATACAAGTAAAGTTCTTGAGTTATTGTCCTACATCAATGGCCCATTTAACCAGATAAAAGGGTTATCTTGTCTTTTTCGATTTCGTTTTTCAATTCACCGAGTTTGATTTTTCTAAGTTCCGCCTTTTCGCTTCTTCTCTTTATTTTGACCATTGCCAAAACAAACTGAGCAATAATTCTGAAAGAGACTTTACCGCCATTTTTTAAGCGTTGTAAGTCTATAGACGAATAATCAGGATAGATTCCACAGTGTGCTAATTTGACCAAGTCATTTTTAATTGATTGATTGGAATTCTTAATTGATTTCATCATGAAATCATTCATCAAGCTCAAATCATTTGATTTAAGGTTAATATCGTGAAGAACTGCTCTATAGAACTGTAATTGATGCTTTGCTAGTTTGAGCTCATCCTCCAACTTTGAATGGGGGTTATGTGAGCCAGAAATAGAAGTGGATGACAATTTTTGATTGAGTTGATCAATTTGTTTCCGTAAATAGGAGTTATTTCTTTTGGCTCTTAGTATGTCATCTTCTTTTGCAGCCGATGTTTTATAACCGTATATATCAACATCATTGAGTTTTTTGGCCAACTTGGTGCAATGCTTGAAAGAAGTATTGAGTTCATTGGCTAAATTTCTTGTCTTCAATTCCAATCGGTTATTTTCGGATTCTAATAGTTGGCTATCGGTCTTCAATTCCGATACCAAATCTTCAAGCTTGGACTTTTCCTTTTGCAACTTCTCATTCTTCATGGTGTAGTCATCCATATTAGAAGTCAATGTCGTAATCTGAGAAGAAAATTTCTCTTCTTTTGCCAAAGCATCAGACAATTTCTTTGATAACTCATTATTCAAATTTCTTGCACGATCCAATTGTTGTTCCAATAAAGTGGTAAATGGAGAGGTGGACGATAACTCTATATTTCTTTTATTGTAATCCCCTTCGAGTTGATGATCGATCACAGAGTTCAATTTATCTCTATAATATGAGACCTGATCTCTATAGTCGCCTTCGAGTCTTTCAAATTCTGATTCCATCTCTCTTGATCTCGATTCATAATAGCTTTTAAGTTTCGATACTTCTTCCTTGTTGCCATTATCATCAAGGGTAGATAATTTCATTTGTTTATTGAGATCTCTGACAAGGGCCTCAAGAGATGCTATAAGTGATTCCTTATCTTCCATTGTAGCTTGCAATTTATTACATTTGGATTTGAACTCTTGGATTTGGATTTCATATTCGTCATTAGACAATCTTAACTGATTTTTTTCCTTCAGAACCTTTTGATATTCTGTTTCAAGATATGATACATTGGGGTTAGGAAGGTCTTTATTATTTTTTTCGAAGTCCAATTCTTTTTGTAATCTCTTAACTTGAAATCTTAAATCATCAATTTGTTCAATTAATTGTTGTTTTTCACGTTCATCACGTTTTTTGGAATGTGCTTCTAGATCGGGAGATATCGAATCAGTTTGATTCTTGGAGAAATTTTTCAATCTATTCAACAAATCTTCATTATCCTTTTCTAAATTGACGAGTCTTGTTTCCAATCTTAATTTATTGCTGTTGAAATTCATAATGTCATGTTCTGCACTCTCTAAGGCTTCCTGAGCCATACCATATTCCTTCTCATAATAGCCAAGTCTGTCGTGAAGCTCTTCATTTTCTTTTTGAACCATATGAAGTCTACTAGCATCAACGTTGACTTGATATGCTTGATCTTGTAACTCGGCTATTTCATCTCTTAATTGTTTATTTTCAATAGAAAGTTTTGCTTCCTTTGACCTTAAGATATTCATTTGGGATTGATACACTTCGATTTCCGCTTTATTGGACGTAGAAGAAGCTGCATTTGCCATGCGAGTGAGCTCAGATTTCAAGTTTGCTTCTTCCTGTATTTTTCCATCTAGTTCCATTTTAATATACTTCATTTCACGTTTCAATTTTTCAATTTCAGCATCCTTTTGTTGCCTGAGGTCAGCAATGTCCTGTCTTGACTTAGCCAAGTTGTCATTTCTAGATGTAGTGAAACCATCATATTCTGTACTAATAGATTGGTATTTTTCTTTCCACCTTCTAACTTCAATTTCAGCGGATTCCACTTCAGATGATTTTTCTTGCAACTGTGAACGAAGGGCTTTTACGTTACTCTCGAATGAGTCACGTTCATATTCTAGATCACTAAATTCTTTATTGAGATGGCTAATTCTCAGTTCGAGTTCAACAATTCTTTTTTTAGCATTGAGTGATTCTTGTACATCAGATAAACCGCTATCGTGTTTTCTTCTCCAGTTTTCGATTTCGTTTTTCAAGGCTTGATTTTGTTCATTAGCTTCGTTGAGCCGTATCAAAACATCTTGAGGAATTTGTGCCAGATCTCTAGTTATTTCATCAATTTTTCTTCTTAAGCTTTGGTTGTCATTTTGTAAAAATTCTAATTTCTCAATAATATCATCTGTAATCTTCGGTTTTTTTGTTTCAAGTTCTTGTTGAGCATGCAAGACTTGGAATTGCTCCTCATACTTCGCGAGCTGGTCATCCTTATCTTGAATAATCTCTTTATATTGTTCTTTTATCGAGTTAACAATATCAAATTGTCCACTTTCAGAGACATTTTCTTTATTTGTTTGAAACTCGTATTCTTTAATTGAAGTTTGTAACTCTTTATTTTGTCTCATGAGTTCTAAGAATTGCTGTTTCAAATCGATGTTTTGAGTTGCCAATTCACGCTGTTCTTCAGGGGTTTGTCTTAAAAATTTATTAAGTGTTGCAAGTTCAATTTTTAGATTATAATTTTCTGTATGAATCCTGTTCATTTCATTTTGTTGTTCTTTAATAGAATGTATACCATTATCAACAATATTTGATTTACCAAAGTCGTTCATGAACGGGAAAGTTCCTTTTGAAGATGAAATGGGCCTTGGATTAGCTTGAATATTCTGAGCTGGAAAGCCGGTCAAGGTAGTATTATTCAAATTATCAATGGTATCATCAAATGTTGAATCCATTAGGGACTGATTGTCAGCTTTATCATCAGTTAGCTTTTGATTGTTTTGACCACGATTTGCAGTGTTGTTATTGTTTTTGAGATGATTTGAATTCGAATTGTGGGTTTTAGTTCCTATTGGAGTGAACTCATACCCTTTTTTATTCTTATTCTTATTGGATCCCTGCTGTGGAGTTCCTATTAGATTGTGAAGCGAAAACATAGTACGAAAATATAAGTCTCCCTTATGTTATTTCAAGATTTGTAAGTATAGTATCTCGAGGAGAGTGTTGTTGCTTCAAACGGTGAAAGATATATAATAATAGTAATCTAATAGTAAATGTTGTTGTTTATTTCAAAGTTTACCCCCAGGGATCTCATCTTTATTTTGAGAAGTCCCAAAATCAAAACAAAACAGACGCGACCACAGAGAAAAAAAAAAAAAAAAGACACGACCCGTGCCACAAAACCATTATATAAAAAGAGATTTTACGTTGAAGCCTAGTTCATATGTTGCATTAAGGACTATATTACTGGGGGGGGGGGTTGAAAAGAAAGCTAATAAATACTCTATACTGATTCCAGGATGACCTCTTTGAAAGTTTCTAAGCTGGAGTAGGCAGCTCCACTTATTATCGATTCTTTGGCAAGCTCGACACCGTGGGTCCAAGAGTGAGTAAGACCAGCTACTACTGCAAGAGCAGCACTATTTAAAAGGATATAGTCAACAAGTGGGTGATTACCAAATCGTTTAATTTTAAATTCTGGACTATCTTGACGTAAAATGTGAAGTAAAACTTTAGCGTTTTCTTCTGGAGTTCCAGATCTTACTGAGTTTAAACTGTGTTCTGGTAATCCAAAGTCATTTGGAGATAAAGTACTTCTGGTGATAACACCATTTTCAATAGTCCAACATTTGGTAGTTCCAATTGGTGAAATTTCATCTAATCCTATTTGGCCGAATACAACCATAGTTCGTTTATGACATTTGTCACCTTTTGTCATTTGAGATACAGCTTGAGCGTATGACTCACCAAGTTTTTCACTATAAACACCTAAAATCCTTGCTTTCAAAGGAATAGGATTGATTAATGGACCTAAAATATTGAAAATTGTTGGAATACCCAATTCACCTCTAAGAGGTGCCACTGTTGCCATGACAGGATGAAATGAAGGAGCAAATAAAAAGCAGAAATTAGTCTTCTTTACAATCTCTGAAGTTGTTTCGGCATTCACATAAGAGAGATCAACACCCAAGCATTTCAAAAGATCTCCAGATCCAGAAGTTGAAGTAGAAGCTTTACCACCATGTTTACACACCTTCAAGCCCATTCCTGAAGCAACAATAGCAGATGATGTAGAAACATTGAATGTATTTTGACCATCTCCCCCAGTCCCCACAATATCTATATAACCCTCGGGGTCCACAGATTCAGGATCTATACGAGATGCATATTCTATCAATATTTGAGCAGCAGCAGCTATATAACTAGGTTCATGGTCTAAACCTCTTAATCTCATGGCGGTTAGGAATGATGCCATTTGAACAGCAGATGGAACACCTTTAAACATGTGCTTTAGCACAGTCTCTAAATCTCCTGGTGTGAGATTAGGAGGGTCCAAAAGCAATGACTTAATGTATGGAGTTAACACATTCTTGCCAGCTGAAGACATGATTGAATTGTATTACTTATACACTAAAGATATGCTGATCAAGTGAATATATCGAATGAATGAACGAAAAAAATGTTCAAGAGAACCTCAAAAAAAAAAAAAAAAAAAAAAAAAAAAAAAAAAAAAAAAAAAAAAAAAAAAAAAAAAAAAAAAAAAAAGCACTCAAAAACCTCCCGCACACACAAAAAAAAAAAAAAATGTCTTCAAAAGAGTATCGGTTTGAATGCAAAAAAAAAAGGCTTTACAAATGGAGTTCATTTCATGATAACTGCTCTTCTATGAGAAGAGTTCATATATAATACAAATATAAAATTCTATAAACACAGCTATTCGTCGCTTTCACCTTGGGCAACGTCTATCTCAAACTCGATCTCTTTATCAGCGTCCAAATATGAATCGCACATACACCATATAGACAATTTATGATGTCCAGTATTAGGAACACTAAATTCCATTTTCAATTTTTGAGACTCTTTTTTTATTTGAGTCTTCTTTATAGCATATAGCTGCTTAGAAGAGCTATCACCGATGACTACCCACCAACCTTCAGTCTTGGAAAATGGATAATATGACGAAACCACTTCCAAATCGTCCATATCTTCATCCCTATCTAAGTTAATGATGATTTCTTTAGGCTCATTGGATTTAACAGAGTTTGAAAGGTCAAGTTCGTAACTTATGTCAATATTGGGGTACTTGTTAACGAACTCAGCAACTCTATTTAGTTTGGCATCATCTAGTTGTAAAAAGTCATCTCTTTCATCATCTTCAAGAGACATAACGTCATAGATGCTTTCTACGTTATACTTTTTAGCTCTAACCAACATATCGTCATTGACAAATGGAATTTGCTTCAATGGACTATCTCGACTCCATGCTCCTTGAACGATCATTTGCGATAAATCCATAGCGTTGATAGCATTTAAGTAACCTTCATTCGATAAGGAATCGATACATGCACCTAATAAGTTTAAGATTTTGGAAAGTAAAACTTTTTGGTCACTAGCTAGATCTTGGGGTAATGGCACACGCGAAAGGTGTGCTTGGAGCAAGACAAAAGCTTTAAAGAATGGTGATGAATAATCAACATTAGTAGATTTAATAGGAACTCTACTATAAATTTTGCTTAACTCTGATTCTTCATTAGATCTGATAGGTAAAATGTCGAACTCAGAAGCAGACGTAAGAATTTCCATAATGCCTTTAAACTTTGTTTTATTTTCCAATTTGGCAAATTCTTTCATGGTGTTGAAGGAGACATTGTAGTATGAAGCAATAATACATGGGTTGAGAGGAGATATCTCATCATCATCATCATCTTCTTCTTCATCATTTTCAGCAACATCATCGTTGTCATCATCTTCAAAGTCAAGCTCAATCAATTTGTCATCTGCCAATTCTTTCAATGTGTTTTCAACCAATTCTGATAAAAACTCCGAAATACCTAAATGAGAAGTATCCTTGACATCATAGTAACTTGGATTCAATTGTAATCTTCTGTAAAAATATGTGAATGTTATCCAATCAACACATTCTTGTCTGGATTTGAGTGTGCCGCTAGCAATCTCATTGACGAATGGATCATGAATAAAAACGTTTAAAGCACTTTCAATAGGTAAGGCATCATGCAAAAATTTACTGTAATAATTCAACTTTGGTGAATTGATTATGACTAGAGCTTTACCGGGAACACGTTCACTCTGACTAGTTCCAATCATCTCGAGCAAGTCATTTATAGGGTAATCAATATACCTTATCTCCTTTCCTTCGTACTCTTGAGTGCCCAATACGACAACGTTTGTGCATGATGGCAGATAATGAGAAGTATCCTTTGATGCAACCAAAATTTGCAACACATTATTGCTGAATAGTTTTTCCACAATCAATTTATCAACATCGCTCATACTATCATGATATATACCAATACCAGAAGAGATAAGTGCTCTTAATCTAAAGTCCAGAATTTTCTTCAAATAGGGTTCAATGGTTTCCACGTCAATTTTGAGTAGGTTCCATTCATCATTTGAAGATTTAATCAATAATTGAGAGGCAACATCAATACATTCTTTTCTAGAGGAAACGAAAACAACAGAATTTCCATTTACAGAATTGTCCTTGACAAAATCATAGCACGGATTTATGGATTGTAATATCATCGAATCATGGTTTGGTAAATTGAAGG
The DNA here is from genome assembly GCA_030444945.1 of Hyphopichia fennica. Lineage (NCBI taxonomy): Eukaryota > Fungi > Ascomycota > Pichiomycetes > Serinales > Debaryomycetaceae > Hyphopichia > Hyphopichia fennica. The sequence goes on from JAJMOB010000056.1 coordinate 28,329, forward strand.
ATTGTAATCTGATTTCTCCCAAGGAATGGGCTCTATAAGAAGGACTGAAATTAAAAATATTCAGTCTCTCACACCCAATCCATTCACCAAAGTCTCGCCCATTTGCTAATGGGGATGATAGGGCAACAATCCTGAGATTTGTTTGAGCTTGGCTCGATACAAATCGCATTCTTGCTAAGGCAGATTCGTAGGAAACACCTTGACTGCCAATACCAACAGTATGAGAATCATCAGCGATTAAAAGTTCAATTGCTCTGATTGCTTTTCGTTGCCTCCATCTTCTTGAAATAGTCTCAAATTGTTCAGGAGTAGACAATATTAAGTGGCTCGAGGAAATCAAAGCGAGGTCAGTCGTCCTATCACCGGTTAATTTATTAATAACCTTATCTGATGCAACAGAGGAGAATTTTTTCCTCCAGATATTAAGAAGCCTATCAATAATACGCTGAGATGGTTGAATATACACTATCCTCCCTTTATTCTGTCTCCAATGATTGAGGATAGCCAATTCAGCGCAAACAGTCTTACCACTTCCTTTTGTCAAACCTATGAACAAATTATCATTCGAGGTATACAACGATTGAAAAACTTGCGTTTGAGCTTTATTGAAATAGCTAAAATCAAAGCAGTCGATGAACTCCTGTCTCTTAAGTGCTGAAGTGGAAACTCTTTTTAAGTCCAACATTTCGGTGAAGGCAGGGAATTTCTTTGGAAACTTCGTGTCATACAATAACAATGGAATTCTAGTTTCAGAGTGTAACCACCTTTCACTAATCAATGTGATATAGTAGTTAGGCTCAACAGGATCGGTAATTGGAACACAAAATTCGACCAATAACTCGCGATCTGAATGTGCCTTTGATAAACTAATGGATTCAGAATACAACATTTTATCCCCACCACAATCTTCCACCAAGAGTAAGAATGGTTCATGACCTCTATGATGATCAACATTCCAAACCCACTCTGGAGAAATAGCAAGTTGAACACGAAGAAGCGTTGGTGTAATCGGTTGAGAGTAGTAACTGAGTGAAGTCTTTGGGAATTGCAGCAAAAGTTCATAAGCCCTTTGACTATGGCCCTTAAAGTTAATAGCTTCGGCTAGCTCTGCAGCATTAAGGTTGAAATAACTTACCCAAGGTAAATGCGAACTTTCTGTAGCCCTGATAATGTCCTTTGGGACGTTTGATCCGAATTGTCTAAAGGGTGAATTGGTAAGCCACATACGTCTTTCGACCATGATACAAAAATTCAAAGTTGTTTTAGCCAATGATGACCAGTTTTTACGTAAAACAATCTCGTGTATAGCCCTTAAGAGCCTTCCTGCGGATTGAGTTATGTAAATCATATCAGCCATCAATGCAAACCCATCCAAAACCAATTTAGAAATATATGCCTGTAATAGTAAGTTAACTTTAGCAAGTGGTTCATTGGGATTTTCTTTTATCGGGAAGGGACACTTATCAAGTAACTTGGAAACTTCTAATTTTTCTTCTTGCCTAACTGGAATGAATTTGAACTCACCTGAAGAGGAGAATATCCTCAAGATATCAACTTCAGACATCCAAGGCTTGAGCTGTGTATTGTACATGTTGATAGTAGGATAATTAATATAGTAGTAAGAAGCTATTTTACCTAATTCAGTTGACTTTAATGCTCCAGTATCAGTGTCATATATTACTAGCTTATTAGTATCGAGGATCACTAATGCTGTATGAACCAAATCCATTCTTTTCCAGTACAAGGTATCATCTTCTCCATATTCAGCACCAACATGATATAATGCCGGTGATTTCAACATTCTTATGTATAAATATGTATAGCCCAACCACTCAATAGCATCATCTCTTGATTTCACTGAGCCAAGAACAATTTCTGCATTCAAATTATCAACTAGCTTGCTCATTAATTGAGATTCTATAGGAAGCTGTTGATTTAAAATTGCCAAATAGTATTGGATTTCATCCTGAGAAGTGATGATGATACCCTCACCGCTCTTATCGTATCTAGGTCTACCAGCTCTACCTAACATTTGTAAAATATCTTGAGGAGAAAGTTGCACCCAAGATCCTTTTTCGGGTGAATAAGTTTCTGTTCCCTTGATTATGACAGTATGTGCTGGTAAATTGACACCCCAAGCTAATGTCGCCGTGGAGATCAAAACTTGAAGATGCCCTTGTGCGAATAGATCTTCAACAACACTTCTTTCATTTTTATTTAAGCCAGCATGATGTATACCGAAACCCTCCGGTACGACTTCCTTTAGGCTCTTGTTATCCATATCTTCAGCTTCTTGTTTCAAAATTTCAGATGAACCAGCATCTGGTTTAAGAATAAGATTATGTTTGCCTTCCTCAACAAGTTTATCTCTGAGCCATTTGGCTGTTTTGAAGGTATCCTTTCTGGAATGAACAAAAATTATTAGCTGATGCTTATTCTCTGCACATTCGATTAATTTATCGTAACATGCTTCATTCATTGCACTAATTTTCTTTATTGCCTTCTTTTCTTTGATTCCGATGAACTGCTGTTGTAATGGACAAGGTCTATAGGAAGAATCAAAGTAGAACAATCCTTGATTGAAATCAACCCTAAGAAACCTCGCAACATCCTCGTAATTTGGTAAGGTTGCAGAAAGTCCGACAAGTCTAACAGGTTGTCCAGAGCTTTCAGTTTGTCTTATAGTTCTACTTATAATACTCTCTAAAACAGGTCCTCTATCATCATGTAATAAGTGAATTTCATCAATGATTATTAATCGAACTAGCTTCGTATAAGAAGATTCATTATTTTTTCTCGTGATAACATCCCATTTTTCTGGAGTAGTAACTAGCATTTGAGTTTCACTTATTTCTGATTTACTTAAGCTTGAATCACCAGTTAATTCATTGACGACTATACCAAAATTTGCAGTTAATCGTCTCTGAAATTCTCTCATCTGCTCTTGGACTAAAGCTTTCAAAGGAGCAATATAAACGATTTTGAAATTTTTGAGATCAATATGACCTGTGTCTTTGTTCCTGTGATTATGTATTGTTCTTAAGACAGAAAGCATTGCAACATTGGTTTTACCTGCCCCTGTGGGAGCACACAATAGAAGATTTTCATCCGAACCGAAGGCTTTGGGATATATTTTAGATTGAATTCTATTCAAAGAAGTGGTTTCTGAAGAAGGGAAAGTGACTCTGGCCCATTGAGGAATTTCCAGTATATCAACTAGTTTTTCAGCACTTTCCTCCAAAGAAGGTGGAGGAGACGGTGGAGGGATACTGATGATATCGTATAATTTTTTATTTTGTTGATAGGACCCTTGGGGTAATTTAACTTTGGTGTTAGACATGAAGTGGGAACCTTGATCAAAAACTAAGCCATCTAGGTCAACGATCTTAGGTAATCTTCTCTTTTCAGATTTTAGCTTCTTAACAGGCTCCATTTCAGCTTCATCGATTGATAGTTTTCTTTTTTTCTCGTCACTGTTAGGTGATGATAGGCCTAGGCTATCTGCAAGTTCATCAAGTTTCAATTCAATCATTTGATTAAAAAGTTCTTGTCGAGAAAGATCATTCTCCGATGATTCTAGGAGTTTAATTTTGAAAACAATTTTCCATCGATTATCTATGCAAAGTTTGACAAAGTCAAAATGATCATACTCCATTAATTCCATGAGTATATTTTCTAAGTCTCTTGTTGATAATTCTGCATCCAGTAAATTTTTTAAAATTTCAGAAGAAGTTTCAGCTATAGTAGACGAATCTAAATCTTTTAAAATGGACGCGAGTTTACGTTGTAGAAAAAGCAGGTCTATTTCATCAAGATGTATTTCATTTGATTTTGATTCTTCTTTAATCTTGGATTCAATAACAGTTTCATTTGATTCGAGAGCATTATCATCCAGTGGCTCGTTGCTATGCTCGGGGATTGCTTCGGGTTCTTCATCATCTTGGTCTACGATACCTTGACCCAAATTTTCTTCATCATCAGTATCTTCGAAAAGTACTGCTACTCCCTCACCGGATTCTTCTTCATCTTGCTCAATGTCCTCCTTTACGTTATAGTCCGTGATTCTTCTTGATAGACTCACTAATTCGTTAAAGCTTAAGTCGTCCAATTTAACTCCCAATAGTTCATTAACTTCATCTCGTTTTGATGTCATTGATTTTTCATCCAGCTTCAAAATTTCCAAGAATAAATCTGCTGCTGATAGTATCACACTATTACTAACATCAGGTAAAAAACGATGAATCTCTGACATTATCAAGTCAAAGACATGAGAAGTCTGAGGGTCTGTAGGTTGATAAGATATATTTTCGAATGTACCAGAATAAGAATAACTCTTTGATGATGAATTATCGAGGCTTTTAGTTTTAGAGTCAGGTACTCGAGTGTTTGGGGTCTCATTTGGTGTTTCTCTTAATACTCTTGATCCCATGTCTTTCATTGATATCTGACCTGCTAATGAGGATGGATTTGAGCTAACCGATTCATTATTATTTCTTGGTCTTCGTTCTGGTTGAATGACTCTGTTTTGAGTAGGCTCACGCGCTGACAGTCCATTCGAGGTGATATTTGCCCCCAGCATGTCTGGCATATATATTTGAGCTATCAATGGAATAAATAGTTGTGGTTGGATGAGATGTTAGATTCTAGTAGTGGAATAGTTGAATATTTAGTCAAAGGTCATCCCAGCGCGGATGCTTGTTCTGTTTTTTTTTTTTTTTTTTTTCCTAGCTTTTAAAAGCATTGAGTTTGTGTAACTAAAACTCCAGATATTGAAAAATTATGAAAAGAACTACAGAAAGATCAGCTTTGATTACAAAAGAATATATAAGAAAGAATATATTAGATTAGGGGTTTTACCATGTATACAAGATACTATTTACTCTTTTTCTTTTTTTTGTTTTCTTTAAAGATATTCAAAAAAAAAAAAAAATTATATAATATTTTTCTTTTAATAATATAGGGAAATGAACGTTGAGAGAATAAAAAGACTATCGTGATTTAATTTTAATGAGTTTAGTAAACTTTGTTGGCAAAAGTACCGGTTTCAAAGTTCCAAGTATCATCAGAAATTCTACCTCTTAATTCTCTAACTTCAGAACCTGGAACGTAAACATCTTCGAATAAGATATCCATTTTAGCTTCAGGTGGAGCATCAGCTTCAGCTTCAGCAACTTGTTCATCGACATATTTTCTAGCGGCTTTATCATAAGATTTAATTTCATCTTCAGAAGCAATATTTAAATCGATTAAAACAGCCTTTAAACCAGCAATTGGATCATTTCTAGATCTCATATGTTGAACTTCTTCTCTGGTTCTATAAGTAGTACCAGGATCAGACATGGAGTGACCACCATATCTATAAGTTTCATATTCCAAGACTAATGGACCATTACCTTCGGCACACCAATCTTTAGCAAATTTAGAAGCTTGATAACAAGCTAAGATATCCATACCATTAACTTTTAAACCTGGGATATATTGACCTCTTTTATAGTATTCAACCATAGCAGAAGATCTTGAAGCAGCAGTACCCATACCATATTTATTGTTTTCACAAGCAAAAATACAAGGTAAATCCCATAATTTAGCCATATTATAAGATTCAAAAACTTGACCTTGATTTGAAGCACCATCACCATATAAAGTAAAAGTAGCATTTTTTTCACCTCTATATTTATGAGCAAAAGATAAACCAGCACCTAAGGGAACTTGAGCACCAACAATACCATTACCACCATAAAAACCTGGAGCGAAAATATGCATTGAACCACCTTTACCATAAGAAGCACCAGATCTTTTACCCATTAATTCACCCAAAACTTCTTTAACCGAACAACCTCTCATAAATGCAAAACCATGACATCTATATGAAGTAATGACGGTATCTTTTTCATTAATGGCATTTTCAATACCAACGGCAATAGCTTCTTGACCAATTGATAAATGACAGAAACCTCTAATTTTTTTAGATTTATATAAGGCGTCAGCAGCCATTTCCATTCTTCTAACAATAATCATATCTTTATACATTTGTAAAAGAGTAGATTTTTCAGTTTCAAAAGTCAATTCGGGAATATCAAGATTATAACCTTCAAATGAAGAAGCGGGTAATTCAATAGTAACCAAATCACTAGAAGCACTAGCCATGGATCTTCTGGCCATGGCAGTGGGGAAAGCCCTGGTTAATGGACGAGCAACAGAGGCGCGAAGCATGATTAATATTTATCTGATTTAAAGGAATTGAACAGAAAATTAAAACCTCTAAAAGATGAAAGGGAATTAAAAGAAGGAAAAGGTGTTGATAAAAAGGAAAAGAAAAAAAAGTTATAGGAACAAGAACGAAGAAAAAAAGAGAACGAGAAGAACCCGCGCACTAAAACCAAAAAAAGTAGCCAAAAAAGCAAAAAAAAAAAAAAAAAACCCAACTTCTCACTCTTTTTTTGATTTTTTTGTTAGGTTTTTTTTTTGTTTTGTTAGCGATAGTCAAGATAAACCCGGACTACTCTAATACGAACATTTTTTATAATTATCAATTGATAGTACAACTATATCTTTACATCATTAACGATTGATCAGTTGACTGTACTGGGGACTAGCATGTCCATCTATATCAATATTATGGCTCTACAAGATGATCCACCTGTAAAGTAAAGTACTGATTGAAAGAGTTAGGGACTCCATAATCGGTAGATAAAGTAACGGGACAAAGAAATCCGCTGTCTCATAAAAAAAAAATCATACTAAAAAAAGCTGAAAAAAAACAGAAAATTTTAAAGAGATAGCGCGACAGCGGGGGTATACTACCGAAATGGGGACCCAAAAGATAAAAATTCGGACAGTTTTGCTCCTCCAAATGACACAAAGTTATTCACTATAGGTCACGTGCACTTTTTTGCAGTTTACTTACACTAACTACAGGTTATTATCCATGTTTACAGTTTACTGAATGTTTTACAGTTTATTACTTTTTCGCAGTTTATGCTTATCCGACTGAAATAATTTTCAGATCTAAACCATAAATAAACCATAAGTGAACCACAATAAACTTTGGGAATGAAAATATACTTATACTCGAAGATCATTAGTCCACTAATGGAACGTATCAAGAAAGGAAAGATACGAACAATAAGTATACGACTCCCCCACTAAATGCTTATCATTCGATATTCTTATTTGAGACGAGAAGAAAAGTAAACCACACATACACATACACATACACACACATATATACATATATATATATCAGTAGATACAGATATTCTGATGCAACAAGGCTATGAACATGTACAACCACTTTCTACCAGCACGTTTTTGAACTATTCGCTTATATAGTGGCAGATAGAGTGTTGTGTGGGACTTCCTAATTTGGACTGGACAATTAAGTCTCAACAAAAAGAACAGGTGAAAAAAAAAGGGAGTGCATTGATATGCATATATGAATTATACGGGATAATCATTTAACAACTTGAACCCCTTATTAAGATACTAATTCGATGTAGTTAAAGTAGTACTAGTATCAATAGCATTAACAGTAATGATATATGTTTCTGTTTTCAAAAACATCATTTTAAGCTGAATTTGAAAGACAATTTTCTTCATAAACCTAAAGATTAAAGCAGAATTAAAGGATCTGTAATAGAGATTAAGATTTTCGTATTAATCTTAAATCTTCGTATTTCTTTTTTCTTTTATCGTATTATAACTCCATGTTTGTTTCAAATTAAGTAGTGTATTTCTTGTAGATTATTTTTAAAGTTATATATTTACAAATACAATTTTATGTATATATGACAATGAACTGGCTTCCTTTATTGTTATAGTTCAAATAACAAGTTTACATCAGTATTTTTATGCTTCTTGTATCTAATCAAATTAAGATTAATTAACTTGTACCCACACTCCACACAAGAATCATCCCCCAATACTTAAAAACTTTATTCGTTGACCCTTTCAATCAAAGATGAAACTTATATATAACCAACTCAATTTCTGTACTCATTCGTTTTTGTTAAATTATTCTAGTGCTTCTTATCTTGTTTCAATATTCTTCATTTTTTGTATTTGAACTTGGTTCTTCTGCATTCTTTTTTTTTTTTTTTTTTTTCATACAATGTTGCAAACTTCTATACCCTCTGAAAGAACGAAAAAAGATTGGAGAAATAAATTATTGAAATCTTCTTCATTTAATTCTCCTACTTCCTCTTCTTCTTCCTCTTCTTCTTCTTCATCGTCGTTTTCTTCTTCTTCTATCGCAAATCCTCTTTATAACGTTTCACCTCATTCAAATCCTCAATCTTTGTTTGACTCAAAATCCTTACCTTACTTTGGGTATACCGGCCCTATGACTCCTTCAACTCCTCCTTTTCAATATACTCCTTCGTTTTCTTCCCAAACTAGTTGGCCCAACCAGAGGAAATCTTCTCATTACACTTTAAACTCTTCTGCTTCTTCGACATCTTCAAAACCCTTTTCAAATGTCTTTCTGACTCCACCTTCTGACTCAAAGTCGTTCGGCCCAAACACTCCACCTCCTTCAAATAAAAAACCTCCTAGCACTAGTCCTAAAAAGGGCTTCCCATTTCGTGGTAAGAGAGTTCTCTCATTCTCAACAGCTACCTCAAATAATATTTCAACTTCAGATCTACTCACACCTGTCGAACCATGTGATGAACCTTTCTGTATTCCTCTTCTAGAGGACTCGGAAAATTCAAAATTGTTTTCAAAATTAAACCCTTTACAAGATTGGCAAACCCCTGATGTAACTCATAATCCAATTGATGATAAATCATTTCTCACTCCTTTACCAAATAAAGGACCAAAAGTTCAACCATTCATATTCACCCATACTCAACAACCAAAACGTACTAAAACTGAATCTTTAGGTCAACGTAAATGCTATATTTGTGAAGAATTGCTTCAAACAAAATTGGGTTGGGAGAAAGTCGTTGAATTAAATTGTGGTGATTACATCCATGGAAACTGTTTATCGGTTATTGTGAGTTCTATTATTGAAAGCTTCTTAGAGCTGGATCAAAATTCAACGGATGTTAATTTATTTATTGAAAGTAACTTACCAACTTGTGAAGGTTCATGCTGTTCCTCAAGATTGAAAAGTTGCAAAATTGTCCCAACCGATGAAAAACTCGTTGGTTCAATCATTACTGAAACTCTTTTAGCTCGTAATGAACCAATTACTGAAAATGTCCTCTTTGAACCTTTGATAAAGGTAGATCAAAATTTCAATCCACCACCTACTTCATCTTCTAATTCTCCATCTTCTAATCATACTCTCATTCAACAAAAGGAAGAGGATAAATGGAAACCTAAACCTCCTTTAACCACACCAATCGCAACATCTTTTGTTGAAGTTTTAACCAGTCCTGATAGACCTCTTTCCGCTTTTGGTCTTTATCCTCTGAATACAATCAGAACCACTGTTACTTCTGATTCTCATCTCTTGTCATTGAGAAGTAGCTGCCTGTCACCCTGCCAAAGTGTTTCAACCCTTAATACTGTTAGCGTACGCATAAATATCTATAAAGGTATTCCTCTAGATAACTTAAAAGATCATTTCATCAAGTATCTTATTGAAAATTGTCCCAAAATCACTTTGACATCTCTTCTTAGCCTTGGACCATTAAGGTTGGTTGATAAGTTATTGGTCAGTGTAAATGGTCCAAACAAGTTTCAGCCGAAAACTTGTTATCTCTTCACAAATTATTTGGTCGTTTGGTCAAACTATAAACAACTCCCTCTATTTTTTCCTCTAGATTTAACCAAAACTATGATTGAAACTCCAAAATCTTCAGTTCTTAAAATTACAACAAATAAAAAATCAAGCATTTGGCTAAATTCAGATATTGGTTCTATAATTGAAAAATGGGTTGCAGCAATTTGTGATATACTGTTTGTCTTTCCTCCTGAACTTCTTACCTCTACTATTATTCTTCCAGGTTTTGGTAGTACTTGTATTGAAAATGAGGATGAAAACTCTTATCCAGCTCCAACAATTGATGTAGACGACCTTGACTACACAGGAAGCCAGAAAAATGAGTCCGTTTCAAACACCTTTTTGACTCAGCAAATTAAAGTTCTGCATTCAAATGATAGTAACCGTCCAATCCTACCTTTGAAACCCATGATCCATTCGAATGATACTGCTACTGATCTTAGAAGCATGAAATTGGCTAATACAGGACTTTCTGATAGTTGTGATACTTTAGAGGAAACTTCCCTTATTCAAGGACGAGACGTCGATATTGAAGACGATAGTTTTAGCGAAGAGGACCTGGAAAATGAGGCTATTGAATATATAATTGATAATTTTGAGCAAAAATTAGCAGTTAATAAATATAATATTGACAGGTTATTTATTGAAAAGTCCGATCCTATAGTTTGTGCTTTTGCTGATGAAAATGCTAAATTGTCAACACTCCGAATTGATCGGGAACTGGAAAATGATAGTGAGGACTCTGATAGTGACGTTGACTCTGATGCTGAATTGATAGATAAGGCGCTAAGACCACCTAGTGGTTCAAAAAGTGAAGATGGCTGGACCAATCTTCAATCCTATGTTGACAAGGCTTTAATGAGTAAAGTGTAAAGAACAAAGACAAATTTATTGTTCTTCTTATGTGACAAATATTTAATTTAAGTAATGATTTTCAATGCAAAATGTGTATTATTATAAAATTGTAAGATTAGTTATATTATATATTAAATGTGACACCAGGCCAAATGAAATCAGTTTTTACAAAATCGATCTATCTCAGTATAAATCTTAGACACCCAAACTTCTCTCTCTTGTCTTGATCGAGCTCGAAATACAACGCTTTTACCAGTAAATCCCAGCTTTCTAATCATTTCAACAAGTCCTGGATTCTTAGGACTAGCATGTTTATTTTTCTCTTCGTGGTCATTGACATCCTCTAGCACAACTTGTTTACGATGAGTTTTATCCCGTCCCGCAATTTGTCTCTTCTTACCAAACCACAACGTAAAACAGCAGAGCGGCTCCTCCTCAACCGATTTCCAACCGTCAGAATATAGTCTAGGTATCGAATGGTGGCCTGGATTACTGGAATCAACTTCTTGATTTGACTCAAGTAAGTCATTTTTCGTTAGGTTTCCCGAATAAACATATGATTCAGCAATTGGGATAGTCATGTAATGTTCGAAATAAGATGATCTTTTCCAAGCACCAGTAGCTTTAGATCTTCTGTACAATGTATATAGAAGAAGGAATCCTGGGCAAAGAACAACATAATATTGGTTAAAGTTAGAATGCTTTTTCTGCTTTTGATAAAGAACACCACTCATCAATACACTCTTCGACATTGACAAGCTCCCTATATTATGTATGGTAGCATCAACGTATGAACGTTTGAATTCAAGAGTCTCTGCTTCCTGTACAATATTAGAATCAACGTATTCACTGATTTTCAATAATTTCTGGTTCTTCTTACGGGCTTCATTGATTCTACTCAATTGACATGATATTTTGGTTCTCCAGTAAACAGTTAGATCGTTCAAGCGACCAATCCATTCATCTCTGATTCTTCTGGTTGGTGCTTGCAATTTGATCAAGCTTCCATTTATAAGTTCAATTTGGAATGCAGAATCAACGATCTCTTCATTTTCTAGAAAATCAGGGCTCTTTGCTGAATACCATAATAAACATTGTAGGAACTTATGAGTTTTGTGTATTTTTTCGGACGGTATGATAGAGATTTCTTTAACGGAACACAAGTCAATAAGACCTTCTGATTTGGCTATTTGTTGCGTTCTTCTCTCGAACTCAGATAAGGATATTTCATCGTATTTCTCAAATTCAGGTTTGTCTAACCATTGTATGTGATTGTTCTCATCTAGCTCAAATGGGGATTTTAAAAAAACTTCAGGAATTCGATCATTGAGAGTAGAAATATTGTTCTCATTTAAGTGTTGGCCATTGGGAGAGGGTGGTGTACCTCTATAATACTTGGTGAAGAATAGAATATTATCACTAGTATGGAAGTACGAGATTTTGTGGAAAGTTCTCAAAAGAGATATCTCTTTACCCAAGGTATTGGTCAATCTTGCAAGAAAACCCTCAATAGGGTATGGTTCAACGAGAATGGTTTCTTTCTCTTGTACGTTCCTAGGATCCTGAACACGTTGACGGAATTCTAAGTGGAAAATATGAGATAGAAGTTGATTTTGAAGATAAAAGGTTTCGGAGTTATTCAGGACCCATTCCAATCTATCATAGTACTTGTAGCAAAGCCAAGGATACGTGATTCCTTTCAACCATGTGTCAATATGTGCCGACAGAGAACCCATTTCATATAAGCTAGACAGAATAGTTCTGATGACATACTCGACCATTGGACTATGGTTAACCTTATAGCCACTTTGCAATTGATCAATGGTTAGAAAGTCCTCTTCCTCCAAAAACTCTGTCAATAGATCTTGAGCGATATGAACATTGATCGAAAGATCAAGTTCTGGAATATGCACATCAAATGTTGGGTTCAAATCACTGCAGACAACTTGTCTAATCAATGATAGCCATCTAAATGCATTATCTTGGTAACGACTTTTGAGGATGTAAATCATTAGACCATCATCTTGAGGAACGGTTATACTTATCGATTTATCAACACAGCTGTAGAATTGAGCACTGACCTGACTTGTCAAATATAATTGAAAATTGGGTTTCTTTTTGGCATTGTTTGAGCTATTCATATCATAAAATTGAATTACAAATGGTCTATTTATATCCCCTGATTTTCTAAGTACCATAATTGATTCGTGCCAGCGTTCGTATACCCTTGTATCGAAGGGTTCAGTTTCATTATACTTCGCAGCATGCAGAACTTGATAAGATATTTTCACTAATAATAGCATCTTTTCGGTACGGATTATCTCCCCAGCTTTATAATTTCTTAAAAGTGAATTAACAAGTCTACTTCTAATATCATACCTTTTAATTTTAGCTCTTCCTTTTGAAACTTTAGTTAATTTTTTAATTTTTTGACGGAACTTTTCGTGCTCTTTTGCTGCTTTTACAAATTGATCTGCTGTTAGTTCTGAGGGTTGTGGCATGGCTATACTAATCTTAGATTTTTTTCCCTCTTTAGCATTTGATGTGCTGTCAAATCTAACCTTTGGTGCCCCCTCGGTAGGTGCGGCCGTGGTAGGATCTAAATAGCTATTATCATTACTGATAATACTCTCTGGCCCAGTTTGTGAATGCGGTAAGTTGGGAGAATATGAATCTGAAAGGAACTCCCCATTATAAGATTCTCGTTCATTATTGGGAATATCACGTATTCCATCTAAATCGAAGTCAGTTGATATTATTTGAGGTTTATCTTCCAGTGTCTTATTAGTTGGGAGGAAGAACAGTTTCACAGGTGACTGTATATCATTCTTTGGATTATAATCTTCAACTGAAATAGAGGAAGCTTCTGTTACACTAGCATCAGTGTAATCATGAGATGGAAGGGTTGAAGTATCCTCAGTTTCATCATTTTGTTCAGATTCTGTATTGCTATGAGCCGTCAGGGTGGTTGAAAGTCCCGAAGCTATAGATGGGGATGCATATGGAGATGAAGGATAATTTTTAGGTTTGCGGAACGATTTTAGCTCAGCACGTATCATTTTTTTGAGTCTCTTATTTGCATGGTCATAAATCCCAAGTTCATTATCCTTATCCCTTGCTGGATCTGTATACATGGAAGCACTTCTAACTGAGCTATGGATTGTAGAAACAGTTGATTTGAATTTCTTTTGAACTTTTGATCTAGCTCGATGAGATGTTTTCGAGAGAAAAGTACGACTATCTTTATCCAGTATAAAGGCAGGAACTCTTCCCAAGAAGAATATTTTAGCATTTTCAGATATAGTTTGTGGATCTGAATAGGTTAGTCTGAATGAAACAAAACTTGTTTTGGGAAGCCGTATTTGCGGAGTATCTCGAGGTTCAGCGAGAGATGATAAAGACATTCTTTTGTGTTAAAGGTCTTGGGCAATTGACTGAGTTGACATAGTATTCACCAGGAAGTTAATGTTTCAGACCCAATATGATGATGGTTGAGCAGTCGAATTACTTATGAAATAACGAAATTAAACGATGAATGGTGACGAAGGTAATCATCAAATTAACCCTGTATTTTTAATTTTGTATTTGCACAAAAGCAATAGCAAATACAAAAAAAAAAAAGGCTTACTAAAAAACGAAAAAAAAATAAAAAAAACCAGACACCGAGAAATGACAGCTGCATGCGAACCTTCCTAAGGGCTCTTACAATTTCTACAAGCTATTTATAAGCAAGGCTTTACTATAATTATTCTATTAAGTAAAACTAGTATTTAGCAAAGAAAGAGTTGTATGGAAGAAATTAAAAAAAAGAAAATAGAACACACTGTAATCAGAAAGCGACAATTGAGTCACAGACATTTAAATAATATCTTCGTCATTAATTGCAACACCTTCGGCACTCATGTTTTCTGGAGGAGAAATACTTGGAACAGCTTCAAGACCAATATATACTACACCAATAATAAATATCAATAAAGCAGCCAATATTCTAAAAATGCTAGACAGGTTTATACTGATTCCGAGAAAAGTGTAAACTGGGAAATTGATTAGTATTATTTGGGAAACAAATAAAATGTAAAAGATTGTTTATACGTACATATACCACGACCAATGAATGAGAATAAGAATGAAGCGTATGTGTAGGCTTCTGAGGGAACTCTAAATTCTATAGTAAAGATTTTAGTTAGTACCGATTCATTTTGAAAAGTTAACCGTTATTGAAAGAAAATAAACATACCTAAGAGACCAATTCCTAAACCAAATGATATGATGTAAATACCAGTAAGGAACTAATGTTATGTTAGTAAGACTTAAGCTTATCAAAAGTATTTTGGAATCATGAAAAATATTACATACGGAATGGCTAAATGTTTGTTAGTAATTGAATTGAATTGGATCATAGTTGAGTTGACACAATGGAATTGGAATTGGAAAGAAATTTATACATACAATCCACTAAATAATTGAGAAATACCAGATATTACCTATAGCGTATTTTTATAGTTAGTAATTAGGGAACCAAGAATTGAAATTAGATTGAAACACTTACAGTTAAGCCAGCAACTGAGAGATTGGCAATTTTAAAAGCCCCATTCAAATCCAGGCCACTTAATGATTCAAAACTCATCGATTGTATCTGATAATTTAGGTTGTATTTATTAGAAAACCTTTAAACTAACAGGCTGTTTTCAAATTTTTTTTTTCTGTTTATCTGTTTGTTCGATTTCAAGTCACACCTTTAGTTTTCGTTACGCGGGGTGGAGGGGGGCTAACAAAAAAAGAACAGGAAGAAGGTAAATTTAGAAATCTCATAAAAGTCGTGTGGATTGGCAAAACCATTTATCTTGTAGCTAGTCAAAGCTGCAAATTATATCTAATTGTTGATTCCCCTTTATGCAACTCTTTCAACGTTTCACTTTTTCGTCCTTTGCCTTCTTGTTCTTATATTATTTATTGTTGTTATTTTTGTTATTACCAAAATATAAATATATTTATAATTGTGATTGTTTGGCTGATTTAACTGATTTTGACAGATTTGGTAAATTATTCAAAACAAAAACACTACATCTGCAGTTTTTATAGATTTTTATATCATTAGACTTAAAAGTGAATTGTCTGAACACTATTTCAAAAGAATACTTAGTAACTTTTAAACAAATTTTTAATATAATGGTTGATTGTAGATTATCTTACAAAGCAGCTCAAAAATTGGGTGTACTGATGTTTTCTTCGCAAGATGAATCAAAATCAAAATCTATTCGAGAGATACGGGAATTTTTAGTATAAGACTAGTTCAAGAAACTTTGGAGGAGCAATAAGGTAATCATGACATTTATTGGTATTGATATTGGAACTGGATCTGTTCGCTCGTATATCCGGTCCTTGCAGAATGAACCAATAACTAATGTGAATCAAATCACTACAACTCACCATCGTTCGAATCCTCATATTATTACTCAATCATCATCAGAGATTCTTAAGCAATTACTTGCAACTATTCCCGCTAACATTCCTCATGAATCAGACAATGGCATAGTGATTAGTGCAACTTGCTCAATGGTTGTTTGTGAATTAAAGGAGGTCCAGCATTCTAAATATTTAGTCCCATTCTCCGTTGATTTTGATTTTGATGAATCGCCAAATCAAAACCTGGATCAGAATATCATTCTATGGATGGATAACCGAGCAACAAAGCAAGCAGACTGGCTCAATGAAAATTTGCCTAGAGAAATTTTAGCAACAATGGGTGGTAAGGTCATACCAGAAATGGGGATCGCTAAGTTAAAGTGGTTAAGTGATTGGGCTTCAGAGCATGAAATTAATAAAACGTTAGTTGCATTTGAAATGTATGATTGGTTTACTTATGTCCTATGTAATGGAACTAATGATCCTAATGGGATTCCTGCCGAAAAAGGGCTCGCATTAAGTACCTCAGGTTATGCAATGGATGGTTCAATTAAAGGTTGGAAACCTTCCATTTTGCGAGATGATATTGCTATTTCTAATCAAATCATAGTGGGAGGCACTATTAGTTTAGACCATGGATTGAGTAGCATATTTCCACCAGTTGGTCAACCAATTGATAAAGCTCATGGCGACTTTCAAGCAATACATGGATTTATTGTTGGTCACGGGTGCATTGATTGTTACGGAGGTTGGATATCGTCATTAACAAGTCCTACATCATTGATAGTGCAAGATGCGCAATCAACAAAGAACAACGATACATCTGCTGAGCTTTCGATGATAGCTGGAACTTCAACTTGCTTCTTATTGGCCAGTGAACTGCGAGGATCTATTAAGGGTATTTGGGGACCATTCAACCAACTATTGTATCACGACAACTTCAAGTCACTATATGAATTTGGCCAACCGGCAACGGGGAAACTATTTGAAGAGCTTTCTCAGAAATACACGGTGATAACAAATAAAACTGACTTTTTTGACTATGCGGAATCTGAAATCCGCAAACAAGAATCAATGCACGGACAGAGTTTCGTTGAATTGGTCAAAGAGTGTTTCTACTATGGTGATAAGTATGGAAATAGAAGCCCTTTCAATGATTTTTCAATGAGACAAATTTTCGTAGAAGGCGATACTTCATTGGAAAATAATCAATTAATGGAGCTAGTAAAATTATATCACTTGACCATTGAGTTTTTAGTTTTACAGATGAAACAGATTATTGAAATTATAGAAAGCGAGGGAGCTGTGAAGATTGAAACCATAAAGGTAAGTGGATCACAAACCAAAAATCATAGAATGATGCAAATAATGAAGTTAATATTACCTGACAAAAAAATTATTGTAGTTGGTGGTGGTAATAGCACAATTCCAATAAGTGTTTACGGAGCTAGAGGTGTATCAATTTTTTCAGAGCTAACTTCAGAGCTAAATAAAGTTGAAGGGCCAAGACAAGAATATCAGAATCTTTTTGCCAGTATTATACAGAAAAATAATTTTGAGTTAGAACAATATAGTAGAGAAGTTAATGTGAATTCTTATGGTGAAAAGGAAAGAAAGATACTTGATACTAAGTATTGGATGCTACAAAAAATCAGTCATTTACAATCCGAATATAGACATAGATTGAAAACGCAATAGATATATAGAAATTTTCAGCAGGTTTAATTGCCACGATCTGAGCCATTATGAATAGCGTAAATACTAATAATAGGACGACGACTTGTAAAAAAAAGAGCACATAAAGATTGTAAGTTTGCTTATCGTATTCACAAAATAGAACTCCCACAATTGATTTTCAAAGGTACTTAAAAGATGCAAAAAACAAAAAAGAGAAAGGAAAAAGAAAGATCACCCAAAGGAGAAAAACCCGTGAAGTTTTGTGGGCTAATAAGTTTAGGTGAGATAAGGGGGCTTTTCCTCTCACTGGCATGATTTTATAGGTAGTTCCTTCTGAGGAAATAAGTACTAATTCTATAGTTAATTGTGGAACATATATACGAGAGTCTGTTTTTTTTTTTTTTTCACGAAATCTTAGAATATATATTTAATAACAATAAAGACTATAAAATATATACTTTTGATAATGTAGGGGGAAGCAATGAGAGTTTAGTCTCACTGAAAACCTCCTAGTTGAATAAGAGAATGAATGTAGAGGTCGGGGGACTATGGTAAGAATATAAACCACCATAATTTGCCAGTGTGGTTATGTACAAAGTTCTCTTTTTAAAAATCGTCCATTTGGCCCAGTCGCCAAGGACTTGAAGCTTGAGATGAGAGTTGTAGATTCGATTCTTGACAGCGGTTTTAGCTCAGTTGGGAGAGCGTCAGACTGAAGATCTGAAGGTCCTGTGTTCGATCCACAGAAATCGCATTTTCTTTTTTTTTTCCTGCTTTAATTAAGCTCTGAAAGTACCGGTATGCGGTAAAAGAGATATTACCGATTTGATTCAATTACGTTAAACATATGAAAAATACGAAACAGGGAGTGCTAAAGAAAAAATATAGAAAAAAAAAAAAAAAAAGTGCGGTTGTGGACGGAGGGGCCAGCTCAAAAAAATTTCCAAAATTAATTTTTCAAAACAACCACTGTCTTTGTTTTTTGTATCTTTTGATTAACTATCCGAGTAATTAGAAGCAAGTTATAGATCTTATCAGATCTTCATTATTAGTTTACTCTGTCATTCGATTTCCAAGAACAAAAAAAATCTTTTAGCCACGTTTTTCGTAACGGTTGCCTAATTAAATAGTATTGATACACAGAGATCATGAGTGATCCCTTAACCAGGCCGGAATCGGCTTCGGCAGATGTGAAGTATGAATCGAGCCAGGATAATGTTAACAAATCTATGGAAGAAAAGGATGATTTAAATTCAGCAGCATCAGGGAATGCTAAAACCAAATTCAAGAGAAATTATCGAGCCTGTTTGAATTGCCGTATCCGTAAAGTATGTTACCAATATGATACTCAAGACATTGAAAATAAAAATACTAACCAGACCCTTTAGGTGAAATGCGATCTAGGATCAGTTGATAATCCAAGAGATGGGAAATGTGCCAGGTGTTTACGTGAACGAAGAGACTGCACCTTTGTTAAATCTAAAAGAGGTGGATCAACTAATGTAATTAATGGTAAAAGGAAAAGACAAACAACATCCACATCTGGTTCCGACTCCCCGTCCCCTCCAGTAAATGCCATGGATTCAGATGCTCCAATCCACAGCAATAGAGTACCTCAGGTTCTTGCTACTTCGCGATCTCCTGTGACTTTACCTCCAGTAAATAGTATTATCGAAGATAATGATATGCTATCAAGTACCAGATCAACACAACAAGCATTCGACAATAGGAGCTATAATAACAGCTCTTTACCTCCTATTAAAACTTCAGATACTCCATATAAACAAGAACATACTCAAGATACAAAGATCGATACCAATTCCGCTCCCTATACCAACGACTCGCATGATTCTATCAATACAAATAGAGATACCAATGAAAATGTCGGTGGTAATCATTTCTCTACCATGGAAGGAGCTCTTGTATTTCTTGCTAAAGCTGCTGGGACCATTGCCAAAGCGGATGAAAGAGATCGCATAGATGCTCGTAAGAAACATGAACAACTAGAGGCCAAACATCAGAACACCCCTACCGAGGAAACCGGAACAACCAATTTAATAACCCAAGGTGAAAGATTATCATCCTTACTAAGCACTAGCGACAACACTGTTAACTCCCTGGCCACATCTTCACCATCTACACAAGTAGCAAGCTCCTCGAACCCTCCAGTTTCAGTCGCCTCATCTATACCTGCTTATATTAATAAACCAATAAATAGAAATAAAAGAATGAGTATGCCTGCTCCAGAAAGTGGTGAGACAGTTAGACCTCGTGGAACCATAAGCTTGTCAGATATTGACTACATTGGTGGTCCAAACAGCATTCTTTCGCCATCTGAAGCTGTTAAACTCATCAATCTTTTCTTTACTACAATGCATCCATTCTTTCCCCATATCCCACAATTTTTGCATTCCCCAAAAGTTCTAAGTGGGTATCCCATTTTATTATGCGCAATTCTTACTATATCGGCTCGTTACCATCCCTTCGAGGATAACAATAGTACCTTAGGTGGCCCAAACGGGGTTCCTAGAAACATTGAAGTGCATGACCGATTATGGTTGTATGTTCAAAGATTGATATCTCAAACCGTCTGGGCAGAAGCGAGTACGAGATCTATAGGTACTGTATTTGCATTCTTGCTTTTCACGGAATGGAATCCAAGAGCAATTCATTGGAGATGGGATGATTACGCAAATAAAGCAGATGACAATTTAGCTCAAGGTATCAATGCAGGCGATGAACCAACTGGATTAGGTGCAATGAGAAGATCTTATAGGATGTCATGGATGCTTATCGGTTCTGCTGTAAGACTAGCGCAGGATATTGGATTTATGGAGATCAGTTCAAAGACATTTTTAGCTACACATGTGGCAGAAATTAATAGTGTTATGAACATAAGTCGTCGTTCAATGCTTGCTTCTTCTTTGTCAGAAGTTGATTTAGATGAAGAAGAAGTGACAGAAGAAGACATGGAGCACCGTGAAGACGATGATCTCAAGATATTAAGTATGAGTGAAGAAGGATTGAAAAGGCTATCCAGCGAACACGTTTTGAAATTTACGAGAACTCAAAAGGCTAAAATTGAATTATTACAGATAATCTCTCTAGGACACGAAGCATTATATGGCTATAAGGCCCAGCTAGGAAGTCTCTCACAGCGTCAAAACTTATCCGTACTAAACATTATAAGTCCTCTCATTAACAGTTGGAAAAACAAATATAAAAGCTTTTTGGTTCCTTCCAATAGTAAAATTTTGAGGAACATAACCAATTTGCAGGGTCACTTAGAAAATCCAAGCTCGAGGATCTCCAGGGAATTAGGGAGCTATATTGAAAACGAATCTTTCCTATTTGAATATAACTATACAAAGCTATATATCTATTCTTTAGCTTTAAGTCCTTCACCCAAAGTTTTAAACGATATAAAATTCAAAAAAGTCAATTTGAAATTGGATGAATTATCTAAAAGTGCTAAATATATTGAGCAGGCATTCAGTGCAGCCAATGAAATGTTGCTCGTAGCTCATAGAGTCCATAAATTAAAGCTATTGAGATTTATGCCTGTTAGGTGGTTGACTAGAATTGTCAGAGCCGTTGCCTTTATCGTCAAGTGCTATCTCACAATTACTGCCCACAAGTCATCATCAACGACCGAGAATAATGACAGCTTCGATAGTTTTGATTCCACAATTCTCTCGTTATCGTTGATATCAATAGATGAAATTATTCAAAGTATTCAAAGAGCGGCGATCACTTTGAGAGATTGTTCACCAGACGAGTTGCATTTATGTACTAGATATTCCAATGTGTTGATGTATTTATGCTCTGAGATGAAAACTAAGGCCAAACATAGTCACAATGAGGATCGTCACAATCGCCAGCCATTAAGCGGTCACCATAGTAAAAGGCACAAACCAAATGATTTTGAAACAGATATACGATCCACAGCCAAAACTCCGGAGAAACCAGAAGATACCTCTTCTAGTTTCAATCTGAAGTTTCAAGGAGGCTATAATGAAATTTATCCTCAAAATACGATAAACCATGAAAAAGTTGAGCAGCAAAAGCATCAACCTCAACGACCACCTCAACAACCATCTCAACAATCACCGCAACAACCACTACAACAACCACTGCAACCATTACAAAACACTCACCAGTCGGGCCAATCTGGATACTTCCAACCACCAAAAGAAACATCATCTCAATTCGATTACAATAATAACAATTATTTCCAACAACCTACCCAGGCAAACCCCGCCAACCATGGAACAAGATCTAGTTCAAACTTGGATACCCCTATGCAAACACCATTAAGTAACTTGATCGGAGATAGTGAAGTAATGGACTGGTTTGCTAATGATAGAAATATCGGTTTGGATTTCGTAGGTCCTTGGACTGAAATGATTGAGCAACAATTGAATTCTGATCTAGAATTTAATTTTGATAGTGCTCTTTCATGATCTCATAAATTTATAGCTTTTGTAAATAACCTAGATATTTATATTACAATTGTTCTCGAAACTTATATGTCGACAATTAACACCAAATGAAGAATGCTAATAGCCTTAAGAGTTTTGATACATTGTCCCAAAAGTTGGACATAGAGCAGTTGTATAAAGTAATTCGTGAAGTCGTATATTTATTCTAATTTTACAATTGCGTTGGTCTTAGATCTTACTGTACCATATATATGAATAGGTAATCCTCTAAAATTATCCCAACTTTGTATAGTATTAACCATAGAGCACAATAAATTTTTTGATTCTTCGCTAAAATGATTAATGCGAGAATTTTGGAATAAACCAGATGATATAGTAGAATCTTGAGGTTGAGAGTTATCCATAAAAGGATTGAAAAACTCATTAATCACTCCATTACCACCATAATTGTCCTTCTTTGAAACATAATCGGTAATTTCAGCATTTAAGTTATAATCAAACTTCATTTCAGGGATGCTATTTAAAACTTGAGAAACTAGGTTCAACTTTTTCATACAATTTTGAGCGTTTATGTTATTATTCTTTGCCATAAATGCCAAAAGAGCAATTGCTTTTTGAATTAAATCTTCATTGGCTTGCTTTGCACAAGATACCATAATGCAATAAGATAATGCGGCGAATAAATGTTGACTATCCCAGAAACCAAGAACGAATAGTTTATTAAATTCGAAAAACTTTAAGACAATTTCTATAGTGGAAGTGGCAGCTTGCAAACCTTTTGCGATAGCGGTTTCAATTTCTTCAAAATTTTCAATCAAAATAGCCAAGTTGGAATTAAACACGAGAGATAATAATGGTTTCGTAATAATGATCATTAATTGATGAAATCTAAGAAATAGATTTCCAATAGTCCTATCGTGAGGTTCAATTACATTATATGATTTATAGGGTGTAAGGACAGGGATTTCGAAATTGTTAATGAGATCACTTAGACATTGAAGGATATTTTTGATTAGTAATTTTTGGTTAAATTGGTCAGTATTGATATAGTTGATTGAAAATGTTCTAATGTTAGGTCCATAAATAACTTTAATGAATTTGGCAATATATTTTGTAAGATGTACATTAATTTCCAAGATTTCACTATTAAAACCATCACCTAAATCAAGTACTCCATTTTCAAAAGGAAGATCAACATCTGTATCAGTATATTCTATATGAACGGGCATATTCATTTTAGATGCCCAAACAGTATCAATAACAAAAATGGTCCACCATAATCTTTTAGCCTTTTCATCATTAACTTTCTGTATCAGTTTAGAATTTTCATCTTCAAAAATTGGTGACTCTCTTTGACGATGAAACCCATTGGCAACAGCTGATCTAACAGCAATACCAAAGTAGTTATAAACAGTATTATATCTATTAAGATTTGCTGAGTATAAGGCTAATAGAAGTGCACTTTGAATGAATTGGAAAGTGATTTCTTCTTGAGTTAATCTAAATAATTGAGCTGCTAATAAATAATAATCAATACCTGGAATTTTTTGTTTAGGTTTAATTAAATTTGAAGAATTATTATTCATGGAAGGAGTATTTGGAGAAGTAGAACTAACATTTAATAATTGTTCACCGAATGCAAAAATTATAAATAAATAACATAAAGATACAGAAGAAGTTTTTTCAGATAACATTGAAAGCCAAGTTCTTTCATTAGTTTTATCACGTTGATCAAAGATTGAATAAACTCTTTCAACAAGATTCAGAATACCAGAAAGTTCAAGTAAATAAAATTCAGATGAATAAGTATTATAAACTTTATTAATTAAACATAAAGCATATTCTCTTTCTGGTAATCGATGACAACATAAATTTAAGATTTTAAATTGTATATAATCACTTTCTATATCAGGTAGAAGATAACTTTCTTCAGAATGTTGAGTAAATAAATCTGGTTCATTAGGGAAAGGATTATCAACTATACGATCTTGAATAAAATCATTTGATTTTGGTTGGAAAGCATTTATTGAAATTGGTTTAAATTTTGAAGGAAAATTGATTGGTTGTTTTAGAATTGAAGAATCATTAAGGGAATCGTGAATATCATTAAAATTAGTTCTATCATTTGTAAATTTATTTAGAGCTTCATTTGAAGGTATTATTGAAACATTTGAAGGTATATTTGAATCCGATTGTGAAGACAATGGTAAATTATTACTCTTAACAAGTGATTCGAGATATCCAACTCGATCATGAAGTTTATTCAAATCACTTTCCATAATAACAATTTTTCGATCTCTGTTCGGGTAAACGCAAGCCTCTTCTTTATTGACACTCTTACAGTTAGCACATGCTGGTTTTTCACCAGAACAACGTATCTTGGATAGCTTGCACCTAGTGCAAGCATAATGGGTTCTCCCGAATACCTTTAGTGGTTTCGGTTTCTCTATGCCTGCCATTGTGAGAGTGGAGGGGGAAGTTCTTAGATGGGAAAAATCAGGGTGCTTTGAAAATTCAATATTGAAGTTGTCTAAGCGCAAAAAGAAAAATTTAGGAGAATCAAAAAAATGAAAAACAAAAAATGACAAAAAAAAAGAAAAACGAGGTAAAAAAACGCAGAGCCGAAGCTAAACTTTTTTCGAGTGCAGACAAAAAACGAGAATTTGCAAGGGAACGGGAAACGAATAAATCAAATGTTAAAAGTAAGCGGGTGTTAACTTTAAATCCTTATGTGTTTTTGGTGAGATCAATTTGGAATTAGTATTCAAGGAAGAAACTAGAAAAGAAGCAAACCCCCCCCCCTTTTTTTTTTTAAAAAAAAAAAAATAAAAGACTAATAAAACAAAAAAAGAAGGAGACAAAAAAACAAAAAAAACGAAAAAAACGAAAAAAACGAAAAAAAGATGACGATCACACACCGCTTGCTGAAAATAGATCCTCGGTGAAACACACACAACTCCCAATGAAGATAAAAGTAGAAATATAGGGAAATGAAGTAAACTTTAGAACTTGAAAAGAAGTTGATGTAGAACTTGTAGTTTGTTGGTGTAGAATCTTATATTATTGTAGTAAACGTCAAGTTCAACTGAAAAACGATTTAAACTAAAAAGCCAAATGAGAGAAAAAAAAAAAAAAAAAGCGCTGTTGCAATAAGAGTCACAGCCGCCGAGTGTTAACAATCACAGGCCAGTTTAGTTTGAATCGGGCAAGCAAGTCACAAGTCAGATTAGAAACCCACTTGTGAGGGTATGAAGACTTGAAGATCAAAAGATCAAAGGATCAGAGATCAGAGATCATCAACGAGGAACAACAATTGAACGGTTCGCCTGGAAAATTTTAAGCTGATGTGCTTTCAGAAAGCTTGGATATTTTTGAGTATGATATATATCGTATTGGCGGTTAATAACAGTCTAAGCAAGCAAGAGATTGATGGGTAAATTATATATAAATATATACAAATACAAATATATATATATATATCAAGTATAAACACTCGTAAAGTCCTCTAATTTCATATGGGAATAAAGAGATAAAAGAGTAGATTTAGATTTAGATACGAATCTTTTTAAAAAAAATGAAATAAAGTGAGGGAACCTGCGTTTGCGGCTGAATTTTGTGGGACACCCTTTTTTTTTTTTTTGCCTGTGTGAGAATTACTCATAGAGATATATGAACATATGAACATCTTATAAGTATAGGAATAGAAGAATAGAACAACTACATTTAAAGGTATAAGTAAAGTTTTATTAATGTACAAATGTCTATAAACAATATTTTTTTTTTTATTTTTCTTTTTTTTTTATTTACATATTTTGGTTAGAAAACAATCTATGGTAATTAGGCTTAGTTTGAACCAGCACTGAATACTTCAATCTTAGCATTAGATTTATTCTTAGCAGTGACAATACAGTAAGAAGCACCTTCTTGTTTACCAGAACTAGAACCTTTAACACCGTTATAACCAGTATCAGATGGATCAATTTCACAATCTAATCCATTACAATCACCTTCATCATCACAAGTAACTCTAATACCAAATTTTGGTTTTTGATTATTGAAATCATCAATATATTTTGGATTCCAACCAATCTTAACAAAAGTTTGTCCATTATCATCCATATTAGCACCAGCAACATATGGAGCCCAATTACCTTGACTCTTATCTTTGGTACCCCAAACACAAGCATCATCAGTTGAAACACCTGGTGGATTAATATAATAATGAGCAGCAGTACCAGCATAATAATCTGGACCTGGAACAGCCAATTGTTCCAGAGATCCACCATTAACACTAGTTGGAATTAACATATCTTCATTACCTGGAAGAACAGTTTGACAAAAGGCAACTTCATCATTAGCACTATTTTTAGCTTTAACAGTACCTTCACCATCAACACAATAATCTTTATTGGAAAATGGTTTAGAAACAGTACCATCACTATTACATTTTAAACCACCATTTTGAGATTCAGGATAACTATAACTAGTAGCTTGAGAATCCCATTGAGCCATTAATTTACCAGATGGACAAGCATAAGGACAATAATTACCAGAAGTACATTTTTGATCAGGAGACATAGCCCAACCACCATTATCTTTATCAGAGGTAACTTCAACAAGACCTTTACCCTTTGGGAAGTCACAGGTGTTACCATCTCTCTTGGTGGTGGAGGTGACATTGAATGGAGCTGCAGTAGCAGTTAAAATGATTGTCGAGTATACGAAAAAATTGGTGAACAACATTATTAAAATTATTGCGAAAAAAAGATTTCGGAGGGAGCGAAAAGAAAAAAAAATGAAAGGAAAGACTAAAAAGAATGAACTATAACTTAAAGGAATGAATATAGTTAAACAAGTAGGATCACCAATGAAAAGAATGAATTGGTGAGTTGGAAAATAATGTGTTCTTTAAAGAATGAATGTAGTTTTGTTACTGATATCTAAAAAGATTTGTTTCAAAATGATATTCTGGGGTGGATCGAACTCGATTTATATAGTTTTCAAAATAACTTCAAAACCTGGAGTTTTCACCAACTAAAACAGCCTTTGACATGTAAACCGCTAAGCATATTCTATTAGATTCACCTAAGCAAACACTATAAGAAAGAGAAAAAGAAAAGTGTTCTCTATTACACATGAATCTAGAATTATTTGGTGCTGCAAATTTTTTTTTTTTTTTTTTTCTCCTTCCCACTATTAGGAGCTACCCATATTAACTTAATTTAATAGAGTAAAATGGAAAAGAAAAAGAAAAAGAAAAGAGACTAACTAAAAACCCGAAAGAACAAAAAGAAAAAGGAAAATTCTTTAAGGTTCTTTTAGCAGTTCTTATTCCCATAGTAAGAGTATAGCGGACACTTTCAACCAGATCGCCGATCCAGAATATATTGGATTCAAACCAATACACAATAAAAATTATGCAACCCATTTATCGTTATATCTTACAAACAATACGGTTTTCGACAAATATAGTAATAAAAGAAAAGAAAGACTTAAATTCGAACAGTCCATTAAATTGAAACTCAAAATTTGGGAAAAGAAATTCAAACATTTTTCCTCTTTAGTTAATGAACTACGTCCTGGAAAAGCAGAAAAAAAAAAAAAAAAAAAATAGATTTTCCAATTCCCACTTTTCTTTTTCCCGTTTTTAGTCAGATGGCGGTTGACAAGCCCCTAAGGAAACTTTCAGTCTATAATATTTTACTATTTTCTTACCGACTTACTAAAGTGGAATATGTTTATTACCAAAAGGCACAGTATTACATACAGTATACCATATATTTTTTCGCAATACAGTTTTACTTAACTGTTACGTAAATCATCAGGTAGATGTTTTTATTCACATGACTACCAAATAGCAATTGTATTTAAGTGATAGCAGGCAGTAATGTCCGCTATGATGCTTTATGTTCTTGTAGTGAACAAGACAAAACTGGAAAAAAAAAAGACTTCGAAATTTTTCAAAATTTTCAAAATTTTCACTGCAATTCTGTCTGATCCCCGATACAGGAATCAGCTTTTCTTTTTACTACCTCTTTTTTTTTTTTTTTTTTGTTTGGTTTTCTAACTACTGACTGCCAGAGCCAAAGCACCCCAGTTTTAAACTTGTTCTATCGGTCTAGAAGAACAAGCCATATTCCACTAAACTGACTTAAGTTATGCACGGGGGGTCTTACATGATTCCCTTGTACTTTTTTTTGGCTTCCTTTAGACTTTCACCAGACCCTTTAACACTGGGTGGAAAGCTGGGGGTATTTGATATTGTAAAAAACTAGACCCATTTGCAATTGTTGACATGTCTTTTTTTTTTTTATCTGAAACCACTTAATTGATCTGTTTACTTAATATCCAAAAACTCTTCGAGTTGTTCGTAGTTGTAAAGTAATGAAAGGCGAATTTCATTTAGTATGAATTTGTTCATACACTTACTTACCAACTATCATAACACAGTTCATTGGCTAACAGAAATTTTACAGAAAACTTGCATCGCTTGTGACAATAGTTAAAGCTTAAAGTGTCCTCAAGATCTCACCCAATTAACTAAGCCAGAAGGTAAAATGTATAATGTTGCTAAGCATCTGCTGAAGATTACCTGCTAACGATTTAAGTATTTCCTAGTTGCTGTCATAGTTTGCATGAAGGCTATAACTTTGTAGGCTTCAGGAGTTTCTGCAAAATTGTGAGCACCAAAAGGAAAAAAAAGAAAAAAAGGACAAAAGAAAAAGGAAAAAAGAACACAGAAAAAAGAAAAAAACCAGGAAAAGCGACAAAAAAGTTGCAACCCAGTAATTCTAGAATATTATACTATAACCTAATATCATCAGACACTACCAATAATGATTATTATAACTTCTTTCAAAATGGACACAACTGTAATAATCAGAATCACCTCCTTCAATGCTGTCACTGGTTACATTTATAGGCACAACCCGGCTATTACTCTGTGTTAGATCTTACTCGATTGCTTCCATGGGGGTTTGGTATAGGAGTAGTTTCCACTTAGTGGAATGGAAAGTGTAAGGTACAGAACAAATACAGGGGTTATTACGTATAGCCAATGATCAATTCCAATTGTTTATTCGAAATTATTCTTTAATCGATTGGCTAGTTATAGAATAACTGTTTTCACTCAGAGAATGTCAACACCTACAATTAGACCCCCCCCCCCCCCCCCACCTGTAAAAAAACCTGTTAAAATTGATCAGACTCATTTGAAATTTCAGAAACTATTTTCAAACTGAAGCTGTTATTGTAACTTAAGCTGTTATTGTAACTTAAGCTTGTCAAAAAAGAAAGCAGCACAACTTAGATATCCATATCGCTGGCACGTGACAGTATCTGTAGATTTTCTTTTTTTTTTTTTTTTTTTTTTTTTTTTTTTGTGGTTGTGCTCATCTAGAACCTCAACTATAATGGAGGAAAGAAGAAGAACATAAGAAAATGGAGCCAACTGAAACATCTAATTGAGTCCTTTTTTCATAATATTACCACAAATGGACAATAGAACAAGTCAATTAGACCAAGTGAAAACAAATTTGGTCCATTATAATCTTTGGAAGGATGTTCAGGAACATTCTTTAGAAATTTCTCGTGAATTAACTTTTAAGATACTTTCAGGAATTCCACCAAGTAAACTAGATAGTAGTGATGAAGAGAATTCTAGAGAATGGGTAATTCCAAAATCAATGCATCATAATACAAACCTTTCTTTGAAAGAAATAAATAGTTGGTTCCAAGGTATATCTGAATTATCAGAATCTAATAAATGCCGACCCAAAAGACTTACTCTAGGTTTAGTCAATGATGATGGTACCGTAGTTTACTATTTCATACATGATGGTGTAGTTAAACCACGTCAAAATTAATGAATTTTATGATATTATTACTCTATTAGATATTTATACACGTTTACAATTAATAAACAATACGGATTATGATTTAATGCATCAAATAAGATACTAAACTAAATTTGATAACCAAAAGCTGATTTGTGTAAATAATGCAAAGCTTAAACACTTCAACCCTTAAAATACCACCTCAACACTTCAACCCTTAAAATACCACCTCAACACTTCAACTCCTAAATAATACCTCAAATTTCTGATCTACGGAATTTATCTGGTGAAAGCAGTCGAATTAATTTATCTGGTGACTTCAGCCTCAGCCTCTTGATATCAACATCAGATAATCTCATATTCAAATTAGGCCTTTCTGATTTCAGGGAACTTCCAACTAATCTCCTGGATCGGAATCCATATAGATTTTCATCTTCTGAATCATTACTGGACCCTTCAAATGGTTGATCAATATCTCTACCTATATCGTTGTCATTACCATCATTTGGTTCTTCATTCGTATTAACATCTCCATGAAGGTAGCGTGACCCAGGTACCCTAATAGATAATCCTTGTGTACCATTTTCTTCATCATTTTGTGAATACTCGTCTTCCAAATCCGTAAGATACCCACTGCTAGGTCTACGAACAGATGCAGAATCTGATGTAGGATGACTAAGAGCCAATTTTCTTTTAATTACAGAGCCCGTACTACTTGCAGCACTAATATTTCTTTGTTTGAATCGGTCAAGCGACGCCCCGGACCAAAATTGTACCGGCTGATCGCTATTTGCATTGGAAGATGCGTCATCTTCTGAAGACACATCGGCGTATTGACGCTGCCTCAACTTAACAGGATTAATCACAGAAGCACCTGAATTAGATAAATCCAAATGCATATAAGGGGAAAATCCTTTCAGTTCATATTGGAAATTATCCGTGTGCTCATTATTATCACTGCTATTGTAAAAATCATTCTGACCTTCATTATCTTCAGGGTCGCTAGAACTTGAAAAAATATCACTTGGATATTGAATTTCTGATTTGCTAGAATACCATTTATTATTCGAATTGGATTGTAATAAATCATCATAATCATTTTCGGTACTATATTTTCTTGAGTTTGTGTTTTTTCTTGCGTGTGAGTTGACTGTAGTTTCTATCCTCGTATCGAACGAACGTTGAAAGAAATACGCTAATTTATCAAACTCCATCATAAACACGAGCAAATCACGTTCCTTAATAAGCTCTCCACTGAATTTGAATTCTTCGTAGAGTTCAATTAACTTTTTAACATCGGGGAAGCCACTGAGTTTTTCTTCTTCTTTTAAAAGTTTTGTTAATGAAATCATCATTTCCCTAAATGTAAAATGTCTCGGTATATCTATTTGGGTTAATATACGCCCATCCACGCTAAATTTATCGCCCATACTTCTAATGACATCTTCATAACAGCTATTTGGGGGTAATAAGGTACCATCACCATTCGGACTTTTATTTCTTTTCTGTATATATTCAGGTGGTGCCATTCCTGGGTGATTGATAACAACATCATTGTTATGTAAAGGACCGGCCTTCACTTTGATATCCATTATGCATTCAACTAGTTTTTTATCAATGTAATCACATACGTATTTTTGTAAATCACCATAAAATGGTATGTAGACTGATTTTGAAGGAATATCATTTAGTGCCACACGATTTTGATAAAGTCTCAGGAAATATAAGAAAATAGAAGCCACTAAAAATACAACACAAATAATAATGACAATGAAAAGTTTGATACCGGATGATGAGGCACCCACAGTCTGAATGATGACATCAATTGGAGTTATAGCAACGAAACCAACTGTCAATATTGTAAGAATAAATAATGAAATAGAATATAGCCATATAAATACCCTTTGGGGTAAACGGAGAGATATAAAGTTTTCCTTTGGAGCTTGATGAGCATAATCATCAATATATCTGGAAATTTGGAAGTTCGTGTTTTCAACGCTAATTCCAGGGGTCAGTGAAAGACCCATGCTAGATTCTCTGGACATGATTGTCGATAGTTCAGGTCGAGGGTAAAGACCAGAGGAAACCCCTTGCAGATCATGCGCTTGTCGGTTACTCATGATTCTATGCAGTTATTTAAATTGTGATTTAAAATTATTGTCATATAGTTCTTCTGGTATAGGAGCACATAGATGTGATTGTATGTGTATATTAGAGTTGTTTGATAGTTCTTTCGAATAAGACTTCGTTATAACTTATTGCTCTTTTTCGTTTGTTTTTGATTCTTTACTCTTTTTTTTTTTTTTTTGATTCTCCTGCACCCAAGAACATCAACAAAAACAAAGATTGTTAATTGCGAAACAACCGCTCTTCACTACAACACAAATTGAATGTTAAAAATCATAAAATTTTACATAAATCGAAACTAAAATACACTAATATACATCCAACGTTGAGAAAAAAGTCCTAACCGCTCAATTCATTGACTGATCATTATTGGTGTTACTGTCAAGGTTGTTCTGCTGATGGCTGAGGCTGGCGTTTGATAATGCAGGCGATGAAGCATTTGAGTTTACGGATGGTGACATACTATTATTCATTGTCTGCTGCTGCTGCTGCTGTTTTTGAATTAAGAGCTTCTTCCTTTCTTCATACTGTAATTTAGAGAGACTTTGGGCGTCAAGAGAAGCACCGATGCCAGTGGAATTACCAATCATAGGAGAGCTAGGTGAATTCAGAGCGAGACCCTGAGCTTGAAATTGAGGAGATTGATTACGAGAAATTGGTTGTTGTTGTTGCTGTTGGGATTGCAGTCTTTGCTGGAGAGCTTGCTGTTGAAGTGCTTGTTGTTGAGCCTTTTTGGCAGCTGTCAACATTTGGAGTTGATTTCTCTCTTGTGGGGTCAAGGCAGCAAGCTGCTGCTGTCTTTGCTGATTCAAAGCTTGTGCATTTTGAGCTGCACGTTGCTGCTGAGTCATACCTCCCTGCTGCATAGAGCTTCCACTTTGCAGTTGCGGTTGCAGTTGTGGTGGCAGTTGTTGAGAAACCCTATTTTGTTGTTGTTGCTGGTTAAGTCTGTTTTGTTGTTGTTGTTGAATATTTGCTAAATAAGTAGCAGCCAATCTAGTAACTTGTTCCTTAGTCAAATTAGGATTCTTGGTCTGGATAGAATTGATAATAGCAGAAACCTGGGCAGGAGCAAATTGTATTCTTGGTTTTGGAGGTTGGCCAGCTCTTACCTGATTTGGTTGTCCCGCTTGTTGGGGAGGCGACGAAATAGCTTGTGGAGACCCTTGACCTTGACCTTGAGAATTTGCACGAGGAACTTGCTGTTGGGGTCCTTGTTGGTTAAGGGAGGGATTGGAATTGACAGGTCTTTTGTTTTGATATTGGTTTTGCAAATCCATGTTGTTGTTACCTTGGGAAGAATTTATCGCGGCAGCTTTAGCAGCTTGATTTTGTTGCTGCTGCATTAATCTTCTTTGCTTTTGGATTTGCAACAACTGTTGAATTTGTTCTGGAGTATAAGGGGTACCATTGGGTGTTGTTGGCCTCTTAACTAGACCTTGAGCTAAAGCTTGTTGTCTCAATTGTTGTTGTTTGTGTTGCTGTTGGGCTGCGATTTGTTGTGGCTGCTGTTGTGGTTGTGGTTGTTGTTGAAGATGAGGAGGTGATGACCCACCACCAATTGGGCCCAGAGACGGACGAGACACCCTTTGACCTTGGACGGATTGGTTGGAGATTGGGCTAGTACCAAGGGCAGTGTTAGCAACTGTTGGACTATTACTAAGACCAGTATTGGCAACCGTTGGACTAGAAAGATTAGCACCCGACATTGGAGCAGGGCTCCCTGATTGCGGCCTTGAAATAGGTTGTTGGTTAAGAATAGCAGCTCGTTGTTGAGGTGTAAGATTGGCAGTTTGGGACAATATTTGTTGTTGACTTAAACCACCTCGAGGCTGAACATTTTGATTCAATGGGGGCGATTGTCTTTGTTGAATGTTAAGAGCTTGCTGAGATTGAGCCTGAGATTGAACTGGTTGTTGAGGCTGTCTTTGCTGGTAGTTTTGGGCGACCCTATTTTGTAATTGTTGACGATGGATCTGTTGTTGCTGTTGCTGCAATTGTGGTTGTTGCTGCTGCTGTACTTGAGGTGAACCTTGTTGATTGGGAACAGGTGCTTGAGCATTTGGTGGAATTTGTTGTTGAGATTGTCTTTGTTGTTGTTGCTGTGCTTGCCTTTGCTGCTGCTGCTGCTGTTGTTGTTGTCTTTGTTGTTGAGCTACAGCAGCCATCATCCTAGATCTAGTTGCTTGTTGATTCAAGTAAGCCTCTTGAATCGATTTATCTCTTTCAAATTTTAGCCTAGACAACTCAGATGGTGTCGGTACTCTATCAACACCACGCTTGTGTCCGTTACTACCATTACCGTCGTTGTGGTTCTCATTTCCATTGCTGTTACCATTACCAGAACTGGGGGTATTTACATTACCAGGAGTATTGACAGTAGCAGTACCGTTATTATTGTTATTAGCATTGTCCGCACTAGCAGTAGAGCCGGTACCAGTATTTTCAGTACCAGCAGCTTTACGTTGTGCGATTTTAGTTAATTGGGTTTCCCGTTTTCTCATACTTTTCCTCATAGCATCAAACATCGAAGCCCATCTCAATCTTCTATGACCCCTTTGTATAGATTCATTTCCAACACCTAAAGGTGAAATTCTACGTTTAGTAGTCAGTTGGGCTCGATGAGCTTGTTCCAACCATTGTTGAGCATGATATGCATAAAGGCCTTTCATATCGGAAAATTGAAATTTTTCGTTTAATTGAATATATCTTTCAAAACACTGCCAAGGATTTCTTCTTTCTATGTTTGATTCATATTTCCTTAAAGTGGATGCAGTGTTCAGTAAATGTTCAGAAATTAAATCCCAATTAAATGCAAACTCAGCGACATAATGAATAAGGTATTTATCATCTTGAGGTAACCAAATAGTTGGTGATCTATATTCAATATTCTTAATCAAAGGAGGTTTGGGGGGTTTTAAATAATTGAAGCGACGATGAGATTGAAAGCCAAAAAGACCCTTTTGGTATTCAGGGGGACCTTGTGATTTATTTTTGTTAGCGTTACCATTTTTAGAATCTCTTAAAATAATTTTGTACCAGTCATCATTATCTTCGAAGGGGTGTAATAATCTTGAGATTGAAATCATTGGCGACTCACCTGCCTTTAATGGAGGCGCTGATACTTGAGTGCTATCTTCATCATCAAAAGCGGTAAATTTAGGTAAGTTTTTGATAATAGATTGATCGATTTTTTTCATATCATTTAAATCAGCGTGTAATTTGAAAATGCCATGATTAGCTTTATTTTTACCAATCTTATCAAGATCTTCTTGTGTAAATTCTGGCAAGGTCGGTGGAATAATTTCTTGTTCTGGTTTAGTTCTTGATAATAATAATTTAACATCAATAGCGGAAGTAGATTCAACGTCATCCATCTGGAGTTCTTCGGATTTAATTTCTTCATGTTTTTCACTTGGTTCTTCCTTGTGTTTTTCACTTGGCTTTTCCTCATCTTGTTCCTTCATATTTTCTTCTTTAATTTCATCAACTTCATTAGCTCCTTTAGTGATCACTTCATCTTTTTGTTCATCTCCTCCAACTTTGGGGATTGATATATCTTCATTTTGGTCGCTGTTTGGTAATGCTTCAGTATTCAACTGTTTGATTTCAGTCAGGTTACCTTCAGTCTCATCGTCAATTTCCATTGGGACGTTTTCGATAAATGGTCTTTCAACGGGTTTTCCATTTAATTCAATAGTACCATCAAGGTGCACAGTTGGTTTTCTTTTAATACACATTATTTTACCATAAGTCCAAAAATCCATTACTGCTTGAGCGATTGTAAAACAGCATGATTTTTTATATTTTAAGGATTCTTTAAAATCCGCAGCCATCCAATTACCTTCATCATTTACATTATCCCAATGATAATTGGTAGTTCTTTTATGTTTTTTGTTATAAAGGAACGGATCATAATAACGAATAGGTTGACGCAAAGACCATTTACTTTGTCTTTTTAATTCTTCAATTCTTGAGTACAAAACGGCAATTTTACCTTCAAATAATGCCAGTTCAAAATTATCAGTCATGAGGGTCTTGTGACATCCAGGCAATAATTTGATTAATGGTAAGGTTTGAGTTAAATAATAAAGTTCTGCTAATGATGAAACCCCATGACTTTCTGTTGGATAATATTCGGGAGCCGATACAATCTCAAGATCTGAAATATCTTTTGCTAAATACTCTTTTAAATTTTCATCAATCACCTCTTGTTGAGTTTGTAAAGATTTAACATTTGACTTTGGTTTTGGTATACGATTGGTTATTAATCTTGATGGAGGTAATGAATTTCTTGGAATTTTAGCATGTCTATAGTCAAATCTTGAATCTTGATCATGACGTCTTTTCAATGCATTTTGAACTATATTAGAAGGAGTAGAAGTTGTTAATTTCGATGGAGTAATATTAATGGGGCGTGATGGGGATGGTATTGGTTTAAGGTTAGACTCCTTTTGGTTGTCATTTGGTTTTTCAGTATCTGCTGAATCAACAACTTTAATTTCGGGAATAGTTGGGCTCGAAGAAGGATGAAATAATTGAGACTTGATATTTTTCAAAATATGATCTTTGAATGTAGCTTCATCAGTAATTGAAGGTAATGATTCGATATTAAATAAGTTGCCATCTTCAACATTATTTTCATTTAAAATTTTATCAAGGTCTTGATTGTATTTAATTTCATCTTCATCTTTTTTAGTTTCATCACTTAAATTAGAGAAAAGTGGATCCACAGAAAGTTGATACAATTCCAGAATCTTAGAAGCCCTTTCCTTGAGGATCAGGTCAGTATCAACTAACATTCTTGATGATGAATATGAATAGGATAGCTTAGAGATATAATTTGTTTATGCTTATTTGTGGTTATATTAAGGAAGAAAAAAAAAAAAAAAAAGAAAAATATTGATCTATATGCCGGATATCACGTGAATGTCACACGACTTTCACGTGACTGATAAAACTGAAAAGTTAAGAAAAGTATCTGCAAAAAAAAAAAAATGAAAAAAAAGACTACTCGAATTTAAAGATTATAAACTGTATTGAGTTAAAAAGTATCAAAGAGTAAAGACTATCAATACAAGCCTATTACTGCAATGGCTAATTGACAAACTTGATTAAAGATAGAGAAGGGAAAACTAAAAACAGGCAAAAAAAAACAAGGTAATAAGAGATATTTTCCAAAGAAGGGAATAGCACGAATAGCACGAAAGTAAAGAAAAATAAAAGGAATGAAAAGATCTATATAACTAGTTGAAGACAAGCGGGATGAAATAAAGGAGTGAGAAGAAGAGAAGGAAGCAAAAAAGAAAATCAAAAATTATTGTACAGTTAGGAAGTAGATTTTCCAGGGAAAAACAAACAAAAAAAAAAAAAAAGGAAAAAACAAATGTCTTTAATATGTATATATAGAAAATATAGGAAGGGAAGTTATTAACGTTTTGTTATTTGTAATTTTTTAACTGATTCTTCCAATGATTTCAATTTAGTTTGCATTTCTTCTAAATCTTGATTTAATCTATTTCTTTCATTAACGATATTAGTTTCCCATTGTCTAAATCTTTGTTCTTCAGCTTTAACTTGTTCGGTAAAGAATTTTTTCAAAGCATCTTCTTCTTCTTTAAATTTAGGATTATGTAATCTTCTTGGTTTTTTAGGAGTTTGTTTTTTAACTACTTCACCATTTTCATTAGTTTCTTCAGTAGTAGTAACTTCATCATCATCATTATTATTACCACCACCTAATTTAATTGATCTATAAGTTTCAAAATGAATTTCATTAGTTGATAAAACAAGATCTAACATATTAGTTCTTAATAATAAAGATCTTAATTTTTTAAAATCACAATGTTTATCATTTTCAACTTCAACTAAACCCCAAGGATATTTTCTACCTCTAACAAAATTACCAGGACTTATTTCATATTCATCTTCACTACCAATAATTGCAAATGGCATAGCTTCAATCAATTGTTTTGAATGTTCAGCACTTGCTGGATCTTCAATTTCTAAAGGAGGAGTATAAATATTAATATCTTGAGCTTCAATGATATCTCTTATTCTAGTTTTAAAAATTTCTAATTCATTTGGAGATAAAGTATCTGATTTAGAAATAATTGGAATTAAATTAACTCTTGTTGATAATCTTTTCATAATTTCAATATCTAAAGGTTTTAATGAATGACCAGTTGGTCTAATAAAATAAAGACAAGCATGAACTCTTAAATCTTTTTTATCAGTTCTAAAAGGTTGTTGTTCTTGTTTCATATAAGATTCATGTTGATCATCAATAAAATCAATAATTGGAGTCCAAGAATCATGATTATTAACATTATTACCAAAACCAGGAGTATCAATAATATTTAATCTAATTTTAAAATTTTTTTCTTCTAATATGGCTCTAACAATATCAATATCAACCGTTTGATGAGGATTTGAAAATTTATTATGTCTTTCATTTGGATCTTGATGAATTTTTAATGAAGATTGAAATAAAGTATTGATGAAAGTAGTTTTACCTAAACCACTTTCACCAGCTACCATCAAAGTGAAAGTAGCCCCTTGATTTGATATGATCTTATATCTAAAGCATCAGAGTTAGTAACACGTCAAAAGAAAAAAAAAAATGTTTTGTTAGAAATGTTAAAATTTTAAAAATTGTAATGAAAGATACACGTTATATGTAAACAAAAAACAAAAAAAAAAAAAA
>JAJMOB010000057.1:0-30719 GCA_030444945.1 Hyphopichia fennica
AAAAACCTCCGTACATCTAGTGTTTAGTTAGAGCAAAAACCTCCGTACATCTAGTGTTTAGTTAGAGCAAAAACCTCCGTACATCTAGTGTTTAGTTAGGGCAAAAACCTCCGTACATCTAGTGTTTAGTTAGGGCAAAAACCTCCGTACATCTAGTGTTTAGTTAGGGCAAAAACCTCCGTACATCTAGTGTTTAGTTTTGGAATTAATTTTTGTGATTTTACTTCAGAAGTTTACAATAATCTATTTAAATTGTTAATGAGTTTTACAAATTATTTATCATCAAATAAACATTCAGAATTGTCAACATATATATACAATATTATTAAAGGAAAGATATAGAAAGTTATAAATAATTTAACACCAGAAGTTATATAATCTATACCACCATGGTCTAGCAGCAATTTGTTCTTTTTCTTCGGCTAATTCTTGTTTCAACAAGTCTAAATCTAATTCTCTTCTACCAGTATCAATATCGATATCTTTAGCTCTAATGTAGAAAGGTCCACGTTTCCATAATTTATGTGGAATATAGAAAGCAAGAACAATAATAGCACCCAAATAATTTTCGAAGAAATTTTCAGCATTTGGAGTACTATCTGGCCATAAAGCGACCCAGAATTGAGCGATAAGAATCAAAGCAATCACCAAACAACCATAGTAGGAGCCATAAACACCAAATTGGGATTTAAAGATAAGTTCATCAGTATTTCTACCTTTGACGTATAATGCACGTCTAAAACGAATGTGACACAACATGATACCACCCCAGGTGAATAAAGAAGATAAACCAGAAAGAGCCAATAACCAAGTGAAGACATCACCTTCTTTTGAAGAAGCACAAACAAAACAAAGTAAACCAAATATACATTGGAAAATAATACCAACCAAAGGACGACCAGCCTTATCGATATAACCAAAGATTTTAGGAGCCATACCAGCAGCAGCAATGGCAGCAAGAGTTCTACTAGAGGCAAAAACAGAAGAGTTACCAACAGATAAAACGGCAATCATAATAACGGCATTCATGACTGAAGGTAAACCTTTAATATGAGCATTTTTAATGGAGATAACGAAAGGAGAAGCATTAGCATCAACGGAAGAAGAACCCAATAAATCTGGATCAGTATAAGGAACCAATAAACCAACCAAGGTTAAAGAAATAATGTAGAAAAGAGAAATTCTCCAGAAAACTTGTTTAGTAGCACGAGGTAAAGATCTACG
Source organism: Hyphopichia fennica (assembly GCA_030444945.1). Lineage (NCBI taxonomy): Eukaryota > Fungi > Ascomycota > Pichiomycetes > Serinales > Debaryomycetaceae > Hyphopichia > Hyphopichia fennica. The sequence continues at coordinate 1,225 of JAJMOB010000057.1, forward strand.
AACGTCAGCGGTTTCAGCAGCAGCCAAACCAGCCAATTCAGTACCAGCAAAGGCAAAAGCAGCAGTAACAAAGACTGAACAAACCCCTTTAAACCCATTGTGAATAGCACCAGGCTGATGCCAATATCTACCACCGATATAACCTTCATCACCGGGACCACCACCACAAACAAGTACAATACCCAAAATGATATAACCAATAACGGCAATAACTTTAATGAAGGAAAAGATAAATTCAGCTTCCCCATAACCTTTAACCCCAAAGAAATTAATAGCCACAATCAAAACATAAAAGATAACGACATAAGCAGCAGGATTAGTAGTTTTATCCCAATATTGAATAGTCATAGAAGCAGCAACCAATTCCAATGGAAGAACAACCAACCATTGAAGAGCATAATTCCAAGCCAAACTAAATGAAAGAGAAGGATCAAGAAATCTAGTATTATAAGTAACGAAAGCACCAGAAACTGGGAAAGTAACAGCCAATTCACCCATGGCATTAACCATACAAAGAATCATAGTAGAAATAATACCATAACCAATCAAAACACCGGCTGGACCACCAGTACGAAGAGTCAGACCAGACCCCACGAATAAACCAGTACCTATACTACCCCCTAAAGCAATCATTTGAAGATGTCTTGCTTTTAAAGATCTAGATAAAGGAGAATTGGCAGTCATAATAGCAGTTCTTTCAATATCAGATAAATTTGGATCCAAATTAAGTTCTTCTGTATCATAACGGTGGAAAGAATCTTTAAATTTAGCAAAACCAGTTAATTTTTCTTTATTAGCATCTTCGAAATCATTAACAAAAACTCCACCGGATTTTTCAGTAGAAGAGCCATCAGCAGCTTCTTTAGAACGGACGTAATCTAATTCTTTAGCTGGCATTTTTTTTATAGATTTAGTTTACAAGTACAGAAAAAGTGAGAATTGGGAAAGGTTAAGAAAAAGTTTTGGGGGAGGTTAGCATTATTTAAATGATTTTTTGTCACATTCAGATAATTTTAGAGTTCGCCCTATTTTCACTTTTCTTTTTTGTATCACTGATAAGGCTTCCTTTCCTTTTTGATTTTCTGATTTTCTGATTTTTTTTTCTTTTTTTCATGTTATTTACTGCATACAGTACTTCTTTCATTTTTTTTTTTCTGCTGTTGCCCACTTTTTTTCCATTTTGTATGGGAATTATGCTAGAAATCGCCGTGCACAAATGAGCAACACCCGTACACATACACTATATAAAGATACGCTAATAATAATACTGAGGGACGCGGATTCCATTCCTCGATTATCATTTGCAGATAAAAATTAACTCATTATCAGTAAGATTAAGATTAAGATTGAAAAAAAAAAAAAAAAACAAATGGACCCACACCAGAACCAGAATCAAAATAAAGTATTGGCATGTAATTCAAATCGTATAATTGTATGATCTTATTGTTTTCTTGATTAACAAGAACGCCATATCAATAATATTAAATGCCCTACTACCCCTCTACCTGTTAGCAAGAAAAAGAAAAAGAAAAAGAAAAAACAAAAAGCCTTCAACAATTAAAAATGGAGTAAAAATCCCAATTATTCTCGGATATCAAACTCCAGCTCTGAATGCTCAATTGAAAGAATAGAAGAATGGAAATAATGGAAGAATGCATGACTTTTAATGATGCAAGGAATATGCTATTAGATCTATCAATATTTGACTTACAAATTTTACAAATTGGTGAAAATTACATTATCTATGTAAATCAGACCAAAAGTGCAAAAAAAAAAACTGAAAAAGGCCCTATGGTCCTGTATAATGCCATCTATTTACACCCACACACGACCTTTTTTTTTTTTTTTACTTATCAGTTATAAATATTCAATTTATATGTCCCACAAAAATGGAAGGTTAGGGCATATTCGTACATCGAAACTATAAAAGAAAAACTTGTTCCTTATCTAATGTTCTTATTCTTCATTGCCGTTTCTTTTCAAATTAGACGATTTTTATTATGCCTTAATAGTATTGTTAAACAATATGAATTTCTTTTCTATGCTTAGCATTGAATTTGCTCTTTGTTATTAAGATTGAATGATTGATTCATTGATGATGAACGATGATTCATTGAACATTATAAAAAGTAGAAGGAAAAGAAAATGGAAATGAAAAAGAAAGTAAAAAAATAAGATGAGTTAGGGCAAAACGTTATCTATTAGATTAGAGAATTGAAAGTTTAACTGAGAAATTTTTTACAAGTTTATCTGGGATTTTTTACAAGTTCCGTGTTGAACCGTAAATATTCTTTTCTTCTCTCGCTTTAAATTATTTAATCTATAATCTACTAACAATTAATACATCATACATGAGGAATTAGTTTCTATATGGGGATGGAGGGTTAATATCTTCAATTAAAATGCGAAATGGAATATTATACATCATGAGACTTTAACATTTGAGAAGATGTATTTCTATGTATTTCTTTTTAAGGATGAGGTATATAGTATTTCTAAGCCAACTAGTCGCTTGCTTCTGCCCTCTAGTTTAAGATAAAAAATAAACCGTACTTCCCATTAGCAATTGCTCCAATAATCAAATGAATAAATGAATAAATGAATAAATGAATAAATGAGATCATCATGATTGAATTTGCATCTGATCAATTGAATTTGCATTTGATCATAATTTGTCAAATGAACATACAAAATGAACACTTAGAATGAACACTGAGTTGCAAATAGAAAAAAGAATTCTTCTGTGATTACGTAATCATATCAAAATATGAAATCCTCATAAATTAAACTACTGTTGCAAAAAGAAGAGAGATCACTAAAGTAAGGGGTATAGAGATGATTCTATATATAATTTTATACAGATAATTTTAGTTAATCAAGTATGCGGTTAGACTACAACTTCTTCGGATAAGTTGAAATGGTTAATGCACCTTTTTAAAGACAATAACTAATTACACCCCGTTACCAACGTGTGGGATTTAAGGTACACTACGATTTTTTTTTAACCAATAATAGTCCCTTTAAACTGGATTACTCTATCGAAATGTCAAATTATCCCCCATCACAGACTAATATGAAAAAAAAAATTTCTTCTGTTAATCACAAACACGAAGAAAGAAGAGAACGAGAGAAAAAAAGAACACTCTCAACGCATCTCCCTATTATCAAATCCCACCCCGAAACAATACTAAAGATACAAAGTCAATTTATAATTAATACATATGAATTAATTATATTGATCAATATTGTATTAACAATATAAATCAAGCAGTATCAACGCCAATTGATTTCTTACACCCCCCCGTCAATCAATTCATTGTTGACCCGCAAACCAATGGTTTAAGGGACACGCTTTTGTTTAATTACCAAAAGAAAAACAAACTTAGAATATCAATAGGATTCATTAACCAGTAGAGAGTGTTACAAATAATCAATAATATCATCGCGTTACAGCGTTTTATGTTAATTGTTATGTACCTCTTCTATAATTATCCTTTATGTCATTGCCCATTAGGTGATACTAACATGTTTTTGGCTTTTTGGCTTTTTGGCTTTTTTTTTTTTTTAGTTGGATGGTTTAACCAGGGGGGTTCCATACACAAAAAAAAAGGGAGAAAAAGGGAGAAAAAAATTAGACTCAGTAGACTCCTACTAAATGTTGTATGGATAAGGATATCATGATTGGACCAATCCCTCGTTTTTAAAGTAAAGGCACACTCACAATATGGCTTGTTTACAAGACAACAATGAATACTTTAATTTTTTCTTTTTCTTAAATTGATTCGAGGGGGGGGATTGTATGCTGTTGGAGAATGTTATGTATGAACTAAAAACTCATTACACTCACATTACATTCGAGGAAATATATTGTTAACAATGAGTTTTTAACTTTGCCTGTTCTTGTTTATTCATTTTATACCATATTATGTTTAGATGAACTAATGGATGTAACGATCCGGTAATATAACCGTCTTTTAACTCATCTTAATAGATGCAACTATCCGGTAAAATAACCGTCTTCTAACTTATTTTAGTGATAGCTTTCTATTAGGGAAGTATTATAAAACTACCATCTTTTCCCTCCTTTCTTTTTTGTCTTTTTGTTTATCTTTTTTTTTTTTGCCTCACTAAGAATGTCGACTCAAACCATCCTTGAAAAGCTGGTTAAACTGAAAGATCATGTCAATGTTCAAGTCGAAGAAGAAAGAATATCACAATCACAATCTGAAGTGTCGGTTGATTTAGGGATACCAAGAACTAATGAACGTAATGGATTGAGACCTACCAATTCAAGAACCAATTCATACAATTCAATAAATCAAGATGACCTTGATGAAATTATTCCTGAAGCAAAAACTTTCTGGCAAAAATTCTTCCTGTTGAGCTCGGAGCACTATCGAAACCAGGAAGAAAAAAAATTCGTTACAAAGTTAGACATGTATCTTCTTACTTGGGGTTGTATCCTGTATATCTTGAAAAATGTTGATCAATCAAATTATAAAAATGCTTTCGTAAGTGGTATGAAGGAAGACTTGAATATGACTGGAAGTAGTTATAATTGGCTTTCAACATATTATACCATTGGGTATGCTATTGCCGCTATACCATGTCAAATGATTATGACTAGAGTGAAAGCTTCCTATTTTATGGGAGGTTGTGAATTGGTTTATGGTATTTGTACAGCTTTATGTGCTATTCCGGGTCATAGTGTTGTTCCTTTATATGCTTTCAGATTTATAATTGGTTGTGCATCTTCTTCTTCATGGCAAGGTATGATGACTATTTTTTTCAATTATTACAATAATCATGAACTAGGTTTTAGAGCTGGTCTAATTGGTGCCAGTGCATTCGTTGGTCAAGCAATTACTGGTGCTTTACAAGCTGCAATTTATAAGAATTTGAATGGTGCTCAAGGAATTGCCGGTTGGAGATGGTTATATATCATTAATGGAGCATGTATGACAGTCCCAGTTGCTCTTGTAGGATTATTCATATTACCAGATACACCTGCTAATGGAGGTGCTCGCTGGATGACTAAGAGGGAAGTCGCAGTTGCTTTGAAAAGAGTTCATGATCAAGGTAGAGTTACTCAACGTCGTTTCAAGTTTAAAGAATTCATCAAAGCTTTTGCCGATAAAAAATTATATTTCTTACTTCTTGCATATATGCCATGGGATTTAGGTTTAAATGCTACTGGGTATATTAATTTATGGTTACAATCTGTCAAAAATTCGGATGGTACGAGCAAATACTCTGTTGAGCAAATTAACCTTATTCCAATCGGTGGTTATATTGTTGGGGCTGTAGGAATGATTGTTATAACTAAAGTTGCTGATATTACCCAGAAAAGAATTCATGCATTAGTGTTTCAACAATTAATCGGAATTTTTGGCTGTATTATATTATCAATTTGGCCCCATTCTTTAGGATTGAAATATACTGGGTTTTTCGTTATGTTTTTAGTTCAAAGTACAGGTGCAATTTTAATGTCATTTGTTCCCGAACTTTGGGCTAAAAGACCCGAAAGAAGAGCTGTTATCACTTCAATCATCGTTATTTTAGATTTTGCAAATAACTCATGGTTAAGTTTGACCCTCTGGAATACTCGCTACCTGCCAAGGTTCTCCGCTGCCTATAAAGTTAATTTAGGTTTCGAGATTCTTCTGTTGATTGGTTGTCTTATCTTTTATTTCTATATTTATAAAGGATTAATCAAAGAGAAACAACTTGAATCGATGGATAAAATCGACGAACCTGCAAAGATGAGAGATCTTAATGCATAGGTTATATATTTATTTATTTATTTATTTAGTTCATTTTATAGTCATTAATATAGTCATTTCATAGTCAATTATGAAAGTTTTGTATGTGTATATATATTTTTTTTTTAAATTGTCGCAAAAGTGTTCGCAAATCTCACGTAATAACTGCTGCCTTCCCTATTTAGTATCCAAATATTGCTCACCCTTTTTTAACAACAATTCGACAAGTCAATCCTCTTATTACAAAGGTGAACAATCAAATCGTTGAAGTTTTTTTCTTGTCATTTCAGACTTATATATATATGTTTAATGTAGGATGGTCTTCATAATTTTCAAAATGGACTACCACATTATAGAAAGATCAAAAGAATGGATTTCAAGGGGAAAAAACTGAATAATGAAGTTGAAAAAGTGAATTCAAATCAGTCAGCAACTAGCGACAATCCATTTCTTTTAGAAGCCAATGATAATGCTGAAAATAAATATGAAATAAAAGGAACCCCTTATAAATTGAATTTTTTCACTAAACATTTCACTGTTATATATGAGACCAAGGAAGAGCGTGCTTTTGTTAGAAAACTTGACATTCTTCTATTATCTTGGGCTTGCCTATCATATTGCATAAAAAATATCGATCAAACTAACTATAAGTATGCATTTGTTCTGAATATGAAAGAGGACTTAAACATGAACGTTCATCGAGATGATTATAACCTTTTGAATACAATGTTTGTATGTGGGTATTTGATTGGAATCATCCCCTTTCAATTACTTATGAATGTTGTACCAGCATATTTTGTACTTCCCTCGTGTGAGTTATTATGGGGCGTGAGTACATTCTTGTGTGCAATTCCTCAAGATAATGTCAACTACTTATTTGGGCTTCGGTTCATCATTGGGTTTTTCGAAAGCTGCAGCTGGTCAGGTATCACATTTGTTCTTTTCAATTATTACAATCCACGAGAACTATCATTTAGAGGAGGACTTATAATGGTATCTACTCAATGCGGTAGAGCATTCACGGGATTCATGCAAGCAGCAATTTATACAAATTTGAATGGTTCGAGTGGTATTCCTGGTTGGAGATGGTTATTCATAATTAATGGCGCAGTAACAGTCGTCATTGCATTACTAGGGTTTTACTTTATTCCTGATACCCCTGATAATGGAGGGGCCCGGTGGATGAATACAGAAGAGATCTCAATTGCAAAATCCAGAGTATCTAAATTGGGTCGTAGAACAATCAGAAAATTTGAATGGAAAAAATATCTCCTGCCTTTTATCGATTATAGGTTTTATATAATAACACTTGCCTACTCAGGTTGGGATATAGGTTCAGCTGCCACGGGTTATATTACCTTATGGTTAAAATCAATCAAAAATAGCGATGGAACCGCAAAGTATTCAGTTGAACAAGTTGACTTGATTCCAGGAGCCGGTTACCTTCTAGCAGCTTTGAGTATCATTATTGTAACTAGATTTGCTGATATAAGTCAAAAAAGGATTCATGTGCTTGTTTTCCAACAAGTATGTGGTGTGATTGGATGTAGCATTCTTTCAGCATGGCCTAAAAGTGATTCAACAAAGTTTGCTGGGTTTTTCTTGATGTATACCGTTCAATCCACCGGAGCAATTATAACTTCTTTCATACCTGAAGTCTGGAGTCTTGATAATGAAATGAGATCAACAATTATTGTCTCAATTGTTATATTCACCTATATAATGAATTCATGGCTACCTTTAGTAACTTTCCCTACTAAATTAGCTCCGCATTATAAATGTGGTTATCAAGTGTGCCTTGGATTTCATGCTTTATCATTGGTGGGGTGTTTACTATTTCATTTTTTCGTTTATAAAAAAATTAAAAATGAAGACCTGGACGATACTATCGAAAGTAATGTCGAATACATAAAAGAGTAATATTATACAGCCAATATATACATGGTACGCTTCACCACAGAAACTTGCCTTTAATAAGATATACTTCGTAATTTTTAACTTTAGAGATAATAATTTCTTAACTGTAGTTGATGAGTCATGACTTAGACTATTTGCATCTTCTCCTTTAATCAGAGTATACTCATTGATACATGTGATTTAAGCTGATACTGATATCAAGAATTATAAAACACCTTTTTAAAATCGTAAACGGTGTATTTCTCAAATTTTTCGTAAATCCTGCTCTGTCTGGTTATCAAGGAAGAAAAAAAAAAGTTTGAAAATCAAGTAAGGGAGAAAAAATTACTAATCGTTATCATCGTTCTTTACACCAATAATAAATTAATATATTAACCTTTTAAAATGTTTACGGAAACTCTAACAAAGACTGACGGTGGGAATACAAAAGTGACTACGAAAGGGACTACTGGTGTCTCTTCTGAAGAAGATGATACTGTAATGTATAAAGGAAGAAGGATTCCAAGAGCCGAAAGGCTTAAACAAATGAGAGAATCACAACAAAAGCTACGTAACAAGAGGACTCAAGAAATTGATGATTTAAAACTAGAAAATAAAAGATTAAAGGAAATCATTGCTCATTTAGAAGCTTCAAGACTCGAGGCTCCCATAACTCCGACTTCTAATACTCCAAATAGTATTGATGGAAGTGTGAAGCATTGTAGATCTGAACCAGTCTTTAATGACAAATTCAAAAATTCAAGCTTCAGATACGGATTTCCTGACCATTTTAGGTTCATGCAAGAATATGAACCTGAAAATATTTCGATACTATTTCTAAATGATCAAGCGTGTTTTTTCCTGTTGTTTGCTAATAAAACTTTGGATTATATTGGTGAATCATATCACGATGGTAATCCATTAATTACTAATGATGGACTTTTTCAAGTCAGCCCTCACTTTGACGACAATGAAGATTTTTTGAGGGACTATATAAAAGAGCTAATCATTTTCCAACAACGAAAAGAATTCCCAAAAAGATGGATACTAGGGGATCAATTTTTACCAAGAGGAACCTTATCACCAATAGGGATCATCAGATATTTATTAGAGTATGCTGAATTGAAACATATTAACATTGACATATTAGTTACATTTGTTGTTCAAAGAGCATTTGCTACCAAGTATGGACCAGCGATTAAATCTCATATGTTGAGTCAATGTATTGAAGATGCAGCTAATATTGAATTGGATCAACTTTATTTGACTGGGGAGCTTTAATGGAAATGTGTTATGTGAAACGTTAATTTTAATTTTTATTGTTTTTATTATATTATTTATTGTTCTTAGCTTAATGTTTTCTAAATACTATAATATATATGTAAATGCCTTTATTAAAGTTACTATATCAATCTATGATTAACTTGGAGTTCCAAATATCTACAACCTTATTAATGAAGCTCGATTCATTATCCTTGAATTCAATTAATTGGCCCTGGTCTAGAGGATTATCGCCCCTGAAAGCACAATAAAAATATCCATCACAACCCAAAGATTTATCCTTCTTGAAATTATCAACCATACTGAACTTTACATTTTTGATAATTGTTGGGATTAAATCATTATTTGGCGGTATTAGAGCATGTTTCAAATAAACAGGTTCTGAAAACTTCTTTTTTAAGTTTGATAATGAATGGAATTTGTTTCTTAAAGATTTATACCAAGTGTAATCCCACATATAAGACCAGCTTTTTTTACATTGACTCAAACCACCATTAGTCCAAAGAAGTTTACCATTTTGATTGAAATGACCCATTTGGGTTGAACAGATCAGTTTTTCAGTTTCGTTATAATGGCCAATTGCTCCCGCCGAGTTATTATTGAATATGAACGAATCATGATTACCGACTAAGACTTGACCAATCCAAAATAATTCTTTATCACCATAAACAGGTTTTGAAGTTTTTTCATTCAATTGTAGGTTAACACTTGTTAATAATCCAGCAAACCTAAAATTTGTTCGATTCATAACTACTAGTCCACTTTCCATTAAATGTTTTGTACCATATTTAAAAAACCCACTTGATTTTATGAATTCTCTATCACTAGTGATATTGAAAAAGTTCTCTTCAAAAGTTGTTGGTAATAAGGATCTGTAATGAGCTAGTTGTTGATGGCCGATATATTGAGGTAGTTGACGATCTTTAAAAAACAACAGATTAAATTTTAAATAGCCATCAAATTGGAAAAATGATTCCGGTTTAATGAAAGGAACAACATCAGTATCCATTAGAAGGACTTCTTGAAACAGATTAAATATCATTGCAATCCATTTATTATTAAAACGAGTAAATTTATTAATAAATTTCAAAGATATTGAAGGAGAAGCATCAACAAACCAAATATCTTGAGGATTTGAACCAATTGTTAAATTTGAATTAAAGAGTTGAATAGTTACATCATCTCTTGCAAAAGAAGTTAATAAATCTTGATTTTTTGAAGATAAATCACCTTTATGAACGAATTGAATTGGTAAATCATTTTGTAAGAATCTTAAGGTTTTTAATAAGGATAAAGCTTCTTCAATATTATTTTGATTATCACCAATACTTATAACAATACCTTTACCATTGAATTGATTTATAAAATGATTCCAATAACCTTTAGAAGACAGTGGCATGGTAAAAGATTTATTATCCCAGCGAGTAAAAATTGGCAGTTTACCAGTGAAATAAGGTAATAAAGATGATTCAATAGATGAACAATTAGGTAGAACGATATTATTTTGAAGAACACATTTAGAATAAATTCTTAACAGTTTCAATATTGATTGTTGGTTATTAGGTTTAGGTAATTGATCAAAATATTCAAGACATCGAGATGATAAATCATTTTTATTATTAGATAGAGTGATTGGTTTTTGAAGATGATGAAGTTTATTTAAATCATTTTTCTTTATTGATGCAATGGTTCTATTTATCAAATTATTTGAATCAATTTCAAAATTTATAATCTTGAGGAATAAAATTATTTGTAATATGAAAAAGATTACTGTTAGTTTCTTACTTGATAGTAATCTAGATATCAGCACTTTTATTTTCATGTTGACTAATTTGTTTTCTTGGGCTGCTTCTGAATTTTAAGTGACTGAAAGTTTGAAATCAAGATCTGGGAAAGGTATTATATAAATTAAAAAGTCTTAGTTTGACGATGATTTGATTATGGAACAATTAACTATTCTTTGGGGAAGGGGAGGTTTTCAATGAATAATGATCTACTACAACTATAGAGTATGACATTACAACCAAAACCAAAGTATCCAAGTATCCAAGTATCCAAGTATCCAGTATTCAAGTATCAAAAAGTATCAAAAAGTATAAGAAGTATCAACACTATATAAAAAAAAAAAACTAAAAACTAAAAACAAAACTAAAAAACCAAAACACACATCAAATTCCAAGATCAAGTGTAAATTGGCGTATCTATAATAACATCATATTGTATGTATCATTTACAACTATATCTAGACTTATAGCCCATGTGTTCTACTGGCTTTTTTTTTTCTTTTTGTTGTGAAAAAAAAAGAAAAATACTAAAAAAAGCTCATAAAAATTTTAATTGTCTCAGCCCTGTTTCTAATTTTATGCCAGAACGAAAGGGCAAGTAATTATATATATGACTATATTCCAGGTTGTAGGGAGGCTTACTCGTCATTCCCATTCTAACTACAGTCTATTATTGGGTACAAAGTATCAAAACATGAAAGGGCTGTACTGCAACCTAGTTCATGTGATGGTTTTGTGTGACAGATGTCAAATTTTTTACCAGTTTACGTCAAAAAAAAACAAATAACGAAAAAACTGGCAACAAAAAAAAGAAATTGATTTGCAAAAACTAACGTTCGTAAAAATTAACTCAAACGAAATATATAAATAGAACTATAATTCAGATGAAACTGTAGGATTCAATGAGTCAAAAAGTCAAAAAGTACTTAAATAGTTGAGTAGTTGAGAAGTTGAGTTAAAGATTCATGTAGTCATGGATGTTTCGGGTTTGCTCTGATAATATTTTATTGATAACGTTTGATCCTCTGCGATAGTATGTGGGTTTATATAATGACTTTCTACGCAGGCTCAAAACACTATGGGTTAAGTATCGGTATAATGTAAAGCATTGTAACTCTAACTTTTTTTCTGTAAAAAATTTGAAAGATTTTACTCAATAGAATGAGAAATTGTAACATTTTTGCAGAATTATTTCAAATTTCGTTAAAAATTGTGGTAAACCGTCACGATTTAATATGCATGTGGTATTGGAGGCGACGGGGGCTCACAGTAACCCTGGAATTATTATCATCACTGTATATTTACTTAACAGACTTTGTTTATTGAATAAGAAAGCTTGTATTGAAAGCTTGATGTATTGAAAGCTTATGTATTGAAGAAAGCTTAAAAAAAAAAAAAAAAAGTAAAAAGTAAAAAGTAAAAAGTAAAAAGTAAAAAAAAGCAAAAAAAAAATCTATATATACTATTAATGCTTTTCAGAATATTCCTTAACGGCATTTAAAACCTCACTTTTGATTTTATATCCATGTTCATCTGCAAGTGGGAAAGATTTTAATTGGAGATCTTGTTTATAATTTGTTAATGCATCTACTCCCTTTTCAAAGAAATTTTCATAAGTTTTAACAAATTTTGGTTTATGATGAGTATTCTTATTATTCATACCCAATAAATCAGCCATAACCAATACTTGACCTGAAGTTGCAGGACCTGCACCAATTCCAATTGTTGGAACTTTTAATTTTTTTGTAATTTCTTCTGCTAATTTATTTGGTATACATTCTAATAAAATCAGAAATGCTCCTGCTTCTTGTAATGCTAAACAATCTTCAAATATTTCAATTGCTCTTTCCTTAGTACTACCTTGTAATTTAAATCCTCCCAATGCATTATGATGTTGGGGAGTTAATCCCACATGTGCCATTACCGGTATACCAATCTGAGTAATTCCTTTAATCGTTTCAACCATTGATTTACCACCTTCGAGTTTAACACCATGAGCTCGACCACTTTTAACTATTTTAATCGATGTATCAATTGCTTGTTCAATTCCTCTTTCGTAACTACCAAATGGTAAATCAGCTAAAATAAATGATCTTCGATTTCCACGACTTACCAGTTTTATATGATAAATCATTTCATCTAAACTTATTTCATTAGTATCTTCATATCCCAATGCAACCATTGCCAAAGAATCACCTACCAAATTTATATCAATATCTGCGTGTTGTGCCATTTGAGATGTAATATAATCGTGTGCAGTTACCATTGAAATTGGTTGACCCGACTGATAAAGTTTTGAAATATCACTCAAGGTCTTACGAATGACTGGATCAGATGCTGAGGGGGCATTATAAGACGAGTACCTTACTGCCGTTATTGCTCGTGGAGCTAGTTTATTGAGAGAACGTTTAAACATGGTTAAGATGCTGTTTAAAATTGATCAAAAGAATGATATCTTTGATAATTTTTCAATTTTTTTTTGATCTCAGCTGAACGAGTTTTTCGGTTTTTTTTTTTTGCTTCGGTTTTTTCCTCGGTCGTCGTATAACTTCAAATCACTATTGAAGATATTAATGTAATACAATCAGTAATATACTCCAGTGTTGATAGAGTTACCGTAAAAGACTCTGACATGAATATACACTCACGAATATATACTCAAGTTTGAAACATTTAAGTTTTCCCTACGATGAATAATATCCTAGCTCAACATTCAACATTTACGAATTTTGCAATTTCTAAATACTTTTTTTTTTCAGTATTTAACTTAATTGCAACATCAAAATTTTAAGTGCGCTCCCTCAGTTCAATCAGTCCATTTGACATGATACTCTCGAGTAAGGTTGTCAGGATACGAGAACAAGTAAAATGCAACAAAAACAGCAGCTTTGCGTGTCGTTGCAATTCAATTATTAGTAATCGGTTGCTTCTTTTTTTGGTAACGTTTTCCCAGAATCGACGGTTCTCAAAGTTTTTTTTTTCTGTTGCCATTTCATGACAACTTTTTTTTTTTTTTTCTTTCTCTTTTTGACAGTATAAATACGATTTGATTTGCTGATAATGTTTAATAGATTGAAACCGTTTAAACAATTGAATTTAAAATACTTTTCATCATCATCCATTTTAAAAATGCCAACTTTTGACTCCTCCTTCATTACAAATCATACTTGTCTTCGTATCAAAGACCCAAAAGTTTCAATTCCATTTTACGAGAAAAATTTTGGTCTTAAATTAGTAAAGCAATTAAACTTACCTGGTACAACTTTGTATTGTCTTAACATTGAAAATGAATCAAACAAACATTTGAATTGGTGTGGTAGAGAAGGAGTTTTGGAATTATGTCATCATCCAGGATCTGAAAATGATGATTCATTCAAAGTTAACAATGGTAATGGTGAAAAAGATCGTGGATTTGGTCATATTTGTTTTTCCGTGGATAATATTAATGAAGCTGAAAAAAAATTATTAGATGGAGGAGTATCATTCAAAAAGAAATTAAGTGATGGAAGACAAAGAAATATTGCTTTTGCTTTAGATCCTAATGGTTATTGGATTGAATTAATTGAACATGGTTCAAATAGAATTGAAAATAAAACTGATTTAAAATCTTTTAAACTTAATCATACTATGATTAGAGTTAAAGATCCTAAAGAATCTCTTAAATTTTATCGTGAAGTTCTTGGATTTAAATTATATCATACTAGTGTTCATGAAGATGCAAAATTTACTCTTTATTTCTTAGGTTATGAAACTCCTGATTTTAAAGAAGATTCTTTAGGATTTGAAAAACAAGCTTTAAAACAATCAGTATTGGAATTAACTCATAATTGGGGTACTGAAAATGATGATTCATTCCCAGGTTATCATGATGGTAATTCAACTGAAAATGGTCAAGTAGCTGGTTATGGACATTTTGGTATTTCTTGTAAAGATGCTGCTAAATTCTGTAAAGAAGTTGAAACTGAATTTGGTGATAAAGTTAAATGGGCATTGAAATATGGTGAAGGTCCTGTTAAAACAATTGCCTTTGTCAAAGATCCTGATGGATATCAAATTGAAATATTCAGCACAGATGCTTTTGAAGATTGGGTCGATGGAAATCCACCAAAATTATAATTGCAAATTTGACTACATGAACTTATAGGCAATAAATTTTTTAAAACTAGTCTAATTCGTTGTAACTTCTTATAAATTCTAAATTCTTTTAAATTCTTTTAAGCTCTTTTAAGTTCTTCTAAATTCTTCTAATAAACTTATAATTAACTTACAAATTAATAAATAAATTTATCCTTATAGGGTCTCGACTAAATCATTCGCATTTCGGGCCGTTTTTTTTATAGTATACTAATCCACCCCCGGTAGCACCCTCGAAACTCGCACACATTTCGCTTAGAAATCACGAAAAATTCGATTGATTCTTTTTTTTTCTGTGGGTAAGCAAACATGATTAATAATTTTTATCGAAATGCCATACTTTATTCCTTTATAAGAACGTTGTAATCCAGTTTTTTAAATCTTTTTTACTACTTGATATTTTATGATTTCTTCAGTACTTAAAAGAAACTTAATTACTTCACAATTTATTAAACGTTCATTCAGTTCATCAACAATGGTCTCTCAAGCTGCTACTAAGAAGGTTCAAGCCTTAATTAAAGAACACCCAATTTTTGTTGCTTCAAAAAGTTACTGTCCATACTGTAACCAAACCAAACGTACTTTAGCTGGATTAACTAAAGATGCCTATGTTATCGAATTAGATGAAGAAACTGATGGTAGTGAAATCCAAGAAGCCTTATTTGAATTGACTGGCCAAAGAACCGTTCCAAATGTCTTCATTCAAAGTAAACATATCGGTGGAAACAGTGATTTACAAAAATTAAATAGCACCGGAGAATTAGAAACTAAAATCAAAGCTGCCTTATAATTGTGAAGCAGCCACTATGTTAGATTATATATATTCCTTTTTATGTACTAATAAATGTTTTATGATATATTATATTTGTAGTTTTAATTTGAATTCATATTACTAAGTGAATAATTTCTTTAGTAGTAACTGGTATGACGTGCGAAATTCAAAGATTGATTTTCAGAATTTTTTTTTTTTTTTTTTTTTTAAGTCGAAAAAGTGATGGATCAAATTTGAAATTGTAGAGTTAACCGCTCTCTACACTATTAACTCTATATCGAAAAATGTCTAATATAAGGTTACAGGTCCTCCAAGCGGTCCCTTCAATCGATCCTATCGTGGCTGATTATGCCGTTGGTTATATTCAACATGTATCAAATTCTACCGAAGATAGTGTTTTAGCTCAACAAATTGATATTAATCAAGAAATGGAATATATAAAAAGTCTATTAGTTGATGCAGGTGGAGTAGATGATAAAGTTTTCAGCTTATCTCAATCAATAAATGATCAATTAAGTAAAAAATTAAAAGACAATATCGCTAAATTAGAAATTACTGGTGACACATCAAAAAGATTATTGGATGTTAATTTATTACGTCAAAATAATTCCAAGAGAGATATAAATTCATCATTAGCTTTATTGAGTGCTAGTAATGATATTGAACATACTGGTAGACAAATGGAAAGTAGAGTTGATAAGAAGAAATTAGAAAAACAAGAACGTAAGATTGCCAAAAAAGTTGCTAAAAGAGATAATAAATTTGTTCAATATGAAGCATCTAAATTATTGAATGAAAAGAAAGATGATGATTATGATTCATTCTTTTTGGAAATTAATCCTCTTGATTTTGGTAGTGCCGGTAAATCAAAAGATATTAAAATTGATAATTTCGATTTATACGTTGGTGATGGTCAAAGAATTTTAAGTGAAGCTTCTTTAACTTTAGCTTATGGTAGAAGATATGGTCTTGTAGGTCAAAATGGTATTGGTAAATCTACCTTATTAAGAGCTTTATCAAGAAGAGAATTAAATATTCCAAAACATATATCTATTTTACACGTTGAACAAGAAATAAGAGGTGATGATACCCTTGCTTTACAAAGTGTTTTAGATGCCGATGTTTGGCGTAAAAATTTATTACATGAAGAAACAAAGATAACAGAAAGAATTAATGAAATTGAAAAGTTAAGAGTTGAATTCGATGAAGATAGTAATGAGGTTAGAACATTGGATGGTGAACGTGAAGATTTAGAAAAGCATTTGCAAGATGTTAATGATAAATTATATGAAATGGAATCTGAAAAAGCTGAAAGTAGAGCTGCTTCAATTTTATTCGGTTTGGGTTTTACTAAAGAATCTCAACATTTAACAACTAAATCATTTTCTGGTGGTTGGAGAATGAGATTGTCATTAGCAAGAGCCTTATTTTGTAAACCTGATTTGTTATTATTAGATGAACCTTCCAATATGTTGGATGTTCCTTCTATTACTTATTTAGCAAAATACTTACAATCCTACGAAGCTACTGTCTTGGTTGTTTCGCATGATCGTGCATTCCTAAATGAAGTTGCCACTGATATCATTCATCAACATTCCGAAAGATTGGACTACTATAGAGGTTCTAATTTTGATTCCTTCTATTCTACAAGAGAGGAAAGAATCAAAAATCAACGTCGTGAATATGAAAATCAAATGGCTTATCGTAAACATTTACAACTTTTCATCGACAAATTCAGATATAATGCTGCCAAATCATCAGAAGCTCAATCTCGTATTAAGAAATTGGAAAAATTACCTCTTTTGGAACCTCCTGAAGATGATAGAACTGTTACATTCAAATTCCCAGATCCCGATAAAATTTCCCCACCTATTTTACAAATGCAAAATGTTAAATTTGGTTATTCACCAGATAAAATACTATTGAAGAATGTTGAATTGGATGTTCAATTAGATTCTCGTATCGCATTTTGTGGTGGTAATGGTACTGGTAAGACCACACTTTTAAAATTATTAATGGAACAATTAAGTCCTTTGGAAGGGGTTCTTAATAGAAATGGTAGATTAAGAATCGGTTATTTTGCCCAGCATCACGTTGATGCAATGGACTTATCATTGTCAGCTGTTTCTTGGATGTCTCAAACTTACCCTGGTAAATCTGATGAAGAATACAGACGTCATTTAGGTTCTTTCGGTATAACTGGTACTCTTGGTTTGCAGAAAATGGAACTTTTATCTGGTGGTCAAAAATCGAGAGTTGCGTTTGCAGCATTATGTTTAACCCAACCTCACATCTTAATTTTGGATGAACCTTCAAATCATTTGGATACCCAAGGTTTGGATGCATTAGCTGATGCCTTGATAAATTTCAAAGGGGGTGTTTTAATGGTTTCCCATGATGTCTCTATCATTGATAGAGTTTGTAAAGAAATTTGGGTCGCAGAAGAAAATACCGTTTTTAGATTCCCTGGTGATATTCATGCCTACAAGAAACATATTCTTGCTGCTGCTGATGCAGCTGGTGTGGTTAAAAAACATTAAGTTCTAAATATATACCTTTATATTGCACTTTTAATAAAGTATAATGAAATGTAGTATATCAGTGTACAGATGCCCCAAGCGACAAGAGCGAGCAAATCAAAAAACAAAAAAATCACGTAAAAGAATAAACAAAAAGAGAAAAAAATCAATTATCCGATATCTTCATATTAAAAAGTATATAACCGATAGTCCATCTCAGTTGTGGAAGTTAAACTGATTTACTTCTTTTTGTTTTCTTAGTTTATCCACAATTCCCACGATATTCACCCATTACATAATCGCAAGTCAAGAATGTTACCATTTAGTAGTATATCGCTTAAATCAAAGATCGGATTGGGTATAATACTATCATATACATCCTTTGAAGTTTATATGCAACTAAGGACCAGATACTTAGTATACTCTCGCCAACAACAATTCAATAAACTCATAAAGGACCTTTCGGCAGACGACGATGAAGCAATAAAAAAATATAAATCTGCCACTATTTCGGGCATGTTTGTTAATCCATTCGAAGAGTATAGACCTCAGACTGGGTTTGAATTTTTGTTTGTTAGATTTATGGAAGCTGTTGAAAGTTTCTATGGTAATAAGGTTGAAATGCATGATAAATATCCATCTTCAAATGGTGATTTCAAAGAAGTTGGAGACATTCTTAAGAGCCACAAACCAAACTTAGAAATATTAAAAGAGAATTCTTCCATCTTTCAAAAATGTCTTATGCAGAATAACTTCAAAGAGCTCAAAAGCTCATCAGGTTGGTTCAGATCATTAACGAGTAATATTCCTCCTATAAATAACCAAATGCTATTCACTTGGTTGGGTCAATCATGTTCTTTAATTCAAATCGGAGGGATTAATTTTTTGACTGATCCTATATTAGGTGATCATCTTATAAGTCAAGTTGTTGGTCCCAAAAGGCTCATAAAATCTCCTTTATCATTGGATGATATCAATTATGCCACTGATAATAAGTTGAACTTTGTAATAGTGTCTCACGACCACCCTGATCATCTTGAAATGGATGTTGCCAAAAAGATTGGCAATTCAGCTACGTGGATTGTGCCCCTCGGACTTAAAAAAAAATTGGCAAGAAAAGGAATCTTCAATATTATCGAAATGGATTGGTGGGATACCGTGTCACTAAACGAGTTCATTACATTACAAACCCCTTCAGAGGGAAACTTACCCGATAAGTATGAAATCGTTTGTCTTCCAACTATGCATTGGTCTGGACGTTATATTCTTGACTCAAATCAGTCTTTATGGGCATCCTTCATAATTAAACGTAATGGCAAATCAATATTATATCACGCAGGTGATACTGGATATTGTGAAGAATTATTTGAGTTAATTGGTAAGAAACATGGACCTGTCAATTTATCATTATTGCCAATTGGTCAATATTGTCCATCATGGCATCAAAAACCTCGTCACATATCACCAGAAGAATCCATCAAAATAGTAGATCATTTATCTTCTAAATTCATGATGGGTGTTCACTGGGGGACTTTTAAATTAAGTTCGGAACCTATTCTAGAGCCTAAAAATTTACTATTGGACTTAAGTAATAAGCTAGATAAGATTAATTTCTACAAAGTCCCTGAATTTGGATTGACTTACCTATATGATTTAGATAAAGAAAGTGAAATGCAATTTCATAAATAACAAGCTTTCTTTTTAATAGATATACTACAGTATAATATTTTGCAAACGAGCCTTTATTTCGTGTAGAGAATTATATGACTTTCCAGAACCAATATTTAGAGTAAATAAACAAATTAGATAAATATAACAACAAATAACAAAAGAAATATTTTTTTTTTTTTTTTTTTTTTAAAAAAAAGCAAACGTAATAAAAGCAAAACAGCCACGAGTAAATCGTTTCTATTAAACTGGTTTTGGTATAATATATAGAAAAAAGGATAAAAAAGATGATGTATAGAAAGTGGAACAAATAACGAAGGTAGTGGACTGAAAAATCAAAGTGACCAAGGAATAAATAAGATGAACATATAATATTCTCTTTTGCAGCAAAAAAGATTAAAAAAAAAAATTGATACGTGAATGTGGTTTATGGAACGTCATAAACGAACAAAAACCATGCATAATGAATTAATAATGCAATTAAGGAACTAATGTACAAGCCAATGAAAATAATGATAAATAAATTAAATAACCCTGAAAAGAGGAAAACTTTTAAAGGGTTAAGTATGCATAATGGGAGGACTAAAGCTATTATAATTCGGAATTATCCAAGAAGAAATAATTACCGCTAGCTTTTTGCTCTTTATCCATTTGAGAATCCAATTTATTAATTCTTGGTCTAAAGGAGTTTGGATCTCTTCTAAACGTAACATTCAAATTCTTCAAGAATTTATTACAACCAGTTAATAAGGATTCAGGAGTTCTAGCAAATGCATTCTTAGATGGTTGACCATCAAAAACAATAACTCTATCAGCCAAATAAGTAGCCATAATAAAATCGTGCTCGACGATAAAGGCAGTTTTCTTAGCATGAAGAATAAATCTTCTAATAACTTTGGAACAAACAATACGTTGTTCAGAATCCAAATAAGCAGAAGGTTCATCAATCAAATAGATATCAGCGGGTATACCTAAAGCCAAAACAATAGCAACTCTTTGTAATTCCCCACCAGATAAAGTTTGAACTTCTTGATCAACGATATTATCAATTTTCAATGGCTTAACAACATCAGTTTGAAATTGAGGGTGTAAGAAAGCAGCTCTAATTTTCTTAAAGAATAATTGTCTAACGGTACCAGGGAATTTTGGAGCAATTTTTTGAGGTTTCATTGAAATGTTTAATTTAGGAATTTGTTGACCATTATCTGGAGCAATAGCACCGGCCAATAACTTACAGAAAGTAGTTTTACCGGTACCATTTTCACCCATCATGACTAAAATTTCAGAATCAGTAAAATCACCACCTTCAACGGTTAAATGGAAATCACCTTGAGTTAATTTCATACCAGGATAAGCTGAAGCATTAGTACGATCTAAAATTAAACCATCAGCAGCATCAGCCAATTTAAATTGTAAAGATTCAGTTCTAAATCTCATATTTTCAGTTGGAATATGACCTTCCAAGAAAATATTGATACCTTCTCTAACGGAAGCTGGTAAAGTAACAACACCGTATACAGATGGAGCACCATATAAAATACAAACAAAATCTGATAAATAATCCAAAACAGATAAATCATGTTCAACACAAATAACATAACTTGAAGGATTTGTTAAAGATCTAATAAGTTCAGCAGCTCTTAATCTTTGTTTAACATCCAAATAAGAAGAAGGTTCATCAAACATATAAACATTAGCATCTTGAACACAAGTCATGGCAAGAGCAAATCTTTGTAATTCACCACCAGATAATTGAGCAATATCTCTTTTCAAAACACCTTTTAATTCCATAACATCAACGATATATTTAATAGCATCTTTACGTTCTAATTTACTTTTTAAAATAGCACCAACTTCTTTAACAGGAGATTTAGCCAAAGCTCTTGGAATATTATCAACATATTGAGGTTTAATAATAGCTTTAATATCATCTTCCAAAACTTTAGTAAAATAATTTTGTAATTCTGAACCTCTAAAATGTTTTAAAATAACTTCCCAATCGGGTGGATCATCATATTTACCTAAATTTGGTTTTTGTTTACCAGCTAAAATTTTTAAAGCAGTTGATTTACCAATACCATTAGTACCCACCAAACCTAAAACTTGACCAGGTCTTGGAGTTGGTAATCTATGTAATTTAAATGAATTAGCAGAATATCTATGAGTAGTTTGAGAATCTAAATTAGTTGGTAAATTAATAATATTAATGGCATCAAATGGACATTTTTTAACACAAATACCACAACCAATACATAAAGTTTCCGATATAAAAGCAATTTTTGAAGTTGGAGCAACTTCAATACATAATTTACCAGTTTTAACAACAGGACAACCTTTACGACATTCTTGTCTACACTTCTTTGGTTTACACCTGTCAGTGGAGACAATTGCAATTCTTGTACTCTTATCACTCATGTCGTTTTTCTATAAGTCTTTTTCTTTGAAATTTACTTTGTTTTCTTCTTTTATTTCACTGAAAGTTCTTCTGATGTTCTTCTGATCTTAGTAATGGGAACTGAAAAAAAAAAAAAATTTTTTTTGTTTGTTTTTTTTTTTTCTTTCTCTGTAGCTCTTCGGGACTTTGATGAAAAACTTCGTACTTCTTTTTTGTTTTTGTTTTCTTTGAAGTAGAACAAGATATAGTATATCAATAAAGATTAAAACCTTAGGTAATCGGAGGGAAAGTGTTTGAAGAGGAACTTTTTGATATTCTACTTTTTTTTTTTTTTTTTTTTTTTTTTTTTTTTTTTTTTTTTTTTTTTTTTTTTTTTTTTTTTTTTTTTTTTTTTTTTTTTTTTTTTTTTTTTTTTTTTTTTTTCACTAACTTTTTTTCTTTTTTCCCTCTTCTACGCTTATTGTTTGTTAGTTTTACTATAGCACAGTGTTACTTTTCTCTTTTCAGTGAAGATGGGACTCCTGCACACAGGAGCCCAAGTGACAGCAGCAGAAAAAAAGTTTGATACGTTATACTGAAATTTACGCACAAACGCGATTAAACAGCAGCACGCATTACAAACTGCTGGCTTGCCATTGGCCAGGGGAGAAGAGGGGGGGGGGGGGAGGACCAGATGGTGTGTGGGATATATATAAAGAACCAATACAATACTTTTATTGCAATGGTGCTGTTTACAAGAGTCTAAAAGCAGCAGGCCCGTTATGACGTCCAGACTAAAACGTGTAGTGTAGTTGGAAGCATGTTAAGTATGAGAGGTACGGGTGTATATCACCTGAAGAAAGAAAAAGCAAAAAAAAATATACGGGAAAGAGGTCGTGCCCCAGCAGATATGTGTTTGTGCGGGTAACCGGCAGCAAAGGAATTTGAAAAAAGGGATAACCCGTGCACCAAAACAGTCAGTCTAAAAAAAAAAATCATTTATAAGCTGAACAAATCCTCTAAATTATAAATTTAATTTTAATTTTTTTGTTTTTCCTTTAGTGTTCTTTGTTTTCTTTTTTTTTCTTTTTTTTTTTTTTTTTTAGTATTAGAGCAAGACTGATAGTATGGGAGATCAACTTATCTAATTTTGGATTTGCAACTATTTTCCAATTAATAAGGCTATATCCAATTCTGTTTGTTCATGTCATATCTTCAAGGATTTCACTCGTCCTTCGTTAATGGATGACTAATCAGCGTGGTTGGTCTCTGACATTACTGTTGATGATGGTTAACTACAGCTTTGTTTTTTTGACTTTCTTGATGTTGGCTGTTGAAATACTGTTTTGGCTGCAACTTTTAATATAAGAGTATGGTCCAGATTCCAAGATTATCGAAGGTGTTCCTTTATTTCTCAGTGCAAGATTCTTAGAATCACGTCTACTATATATATAACTGTCTCCTCCTACTATCTAATTGTTGATGTGGGTATCGTTTGGATTACCGTATGGATTACCGTATGGATTACCGTATGGATTACCGTATGGATTACCGTATGGATTAATGTTTTTGATGGTTTACTCTAGTGTACCCCGTGTACCCCGTGTCTATGCTGGTCAATAATACATTTGTTGATGGCTAAGATTCGTGGTTCAGGTGTTCATTAATTGAGCTTTCAGGAACCTTAATCCATATTCTTTATTGTGGAATACTCAACAATTGTCTAATGACAATGTATAAGAACTCACTAACAAGATTTATGGTTTTGCTGACCACACACTTACGATCTGCTTATGGATACTAGATATATGTCTATTTATAGATTGTAGTAAGTTTATAAATGAGTAAAGCCTATTGGAATTGTCAATGAAATTGCTTACTCTCTAAGCAATACAACTGCAACCCCAACGCTTAAAAACCGTCTTAGAAATTGTAGAAACCGACACAAACGAAAAAAATAACGAAAGAAAAAAAATAAGGGCAGAAAAAAAAAAAAAAAAAAAAAAAAAAAAAAAAAAAAAAAAAAAAAAAAAAAAAAAAAAAAAAAAAAAAAAAAAAAAAAAAAAAAAAAAAAAAAAAAAAAAAAAAAAAAAAAAAAAAAAAAAAAAAAAAAAAAAAAAAAAAAAAAAAAAAAAAAAAAAAAAAAAAAAAAAAGGAAAATTGGAAGAATCACCAAAAAAAAAAAAAAAAGGAAAGAACGCAGAAAAATTAAAACAATCAACTTACTCCAATACAAACGCCCAAGCTTACCAACAAAAACAAACCAACCACCCCCATCCTCAAACCTTATTCAAAGTTCTAAACCTTGTTGGATTACAAAATCTTTCAAATTCACCTCCACCTTATATTTCGGAACTTACTACTTTGTAATTTAAAGGATATTTGGCACGGTCAATTATAAATTTCACATCAAACTAATATTGGGTGAATTATATACCCTTAGTCTCTCTTTTTTTTTTTTTTTTTTCTTTTTGGAAAAATCCTTTTCCTTTTCCCATTGATTTGTTGATCAAGCTTGAAAGTTATACAAAAGCTTGTAAGACTTTCCACCTTATTCAATTAACAACTTATTGGAAATTTTCAACTGTTTCCCGAAGTTGGCGTACCTAACTGATCTTGACATTTTAGATCTTCAATTGATAAGCTATAAATCATTTAGCTTGAACTAATTGGCTCCAGAACTTAGGTTTTACTCTATCAATTGTTCACATTCATTTGCTTTAGTGTTGTTGCTTATTATTATTTTATTATCCCCTTTTTGTCAATCAATCAATTATGGTTAAACCATATATTCCCGAAGAAGCTTCTCAGAACCCAGAGTTATACGGGTTAAGAAGATCACACCGTGAGAGGCGTGGTCCCGCAATCATTGAAAGTGATGCCAGTGATGACGACGAAGATTTAAAACCCAAGAAAAGATCTAAACGTGCTACTGCTACCCATGATTATGAAGAGGATGATGAAGGTCAGGATGATGAGGATATGGAAGATGAGTTTGACGAAGATGATGAAGATTTTATGATTGATAATAAAAAACGTAAATCAAATGGTCAAACTTCAAGATCTACATCTAAAAAAACTAACAAAGGTAATGGTAAGAGTAAATCAAAACAACCATCTTCTCCTACTCCACCTCAAGAAATTAGATTTTCGGCAAGAAATAGTAAACAAGTTAACTATGTGGTTGATTATGATGATGATGAAGATTTATTAGAAAGTGGACCTGAATTTGATGAAAATGACAATGAAGCTAATGGTGATTATTACTATTATCAACAAGCTATTGAAGAAGAAAATGAACGTGGTATTGACTTAGTAATGGATCATAAAATTAACGAAGAAATAACTGAACCAACTTATGAACCTAAACTTGATTATTTATTTAAGATTAAATGGTCAGATGCATCTCACTTACATAATACTTGGGAACCATGGTCAATCCTAAAAAATTTTAAAGGGTTTAGAAAAGTTGAGAACTACATTAAACAATTCATACTAATCGATCAAGAAATTAGAAACGATCCTTTAACAACTAAAGAAGATATCGAAGCTATGGATATAGAGCGTGAAAGGAAGCGTGATGAACAAGATGAATATACTCATGTTGAGAGAATTGTTGATAGTGACCGTATAGAAAATGATGAAGGTGAATCTAAATTACAATATTTTGTTAAATGGAAACGTCTTTATTATGATGAATGTTCATGGGAAGATGCAGAAAGAATCGCTGAAATTTCACCTGAACAAGTTTCTCGTTATCAACAACGTTCAAAGTCAAAGATTTTACCAAACTTATCAGCCAATTATCCACAATCTCAAAGACCAAGATTTGAAAAATTATCTAAACAACCTTTATTCATTAAAAATGGTGAATTGAGAGATTTTCAATTGACCGGTTTGAATTGGATGGCTTTCCTTTGGTCAAGAAATGAAAACGGAATTTTAGCAGATGAGATGGGTTTAGGTAAAACTGTTCAAACTGTCAGTTTCTTATCTTGGTTGATTTACGCTAGACGTCAAAATGGTCCACATATTGTAGTTGTACCATTATCAACCATTCCTGCCTGGCAAGAGACTTTCGAAAAATGGGCTCCAGATGTTAATTGTATTTACTACTTGGGTAATACTGAAGCAAGACGTAATATCAGAAATTACGAATTTTATACTGCCAATCATAAACCGAAATTTAATATTTTACTTACCACTTATGAGTATATTTTGAAGGATAGATCTGAATTAGGATCTATTTCTTGGCAATTTTTGGCAGTTGATGAAGCTCATCGTTTGAAGAATGCAGAATCATCACTTTACGAATATCTTAAGTCATTTAAAGTGAGTAATAGATTGTTGATTACTGGTACTCCATTGCAAAATAATATCAAAGAGTTAGCAGCATTGTGTAATTTCTTAATGCCTGGTAAATTCAGCATTGAACAAGAAATTGATTTCGAAACACCGGATGAAGAACAAGAACAATACATTAAGGATTTACAAAAGAAGATTCAACCTTTTATTTTAAGAAGATTGAAAAAAGATGTTGAAAAATCTTTACCTTCCAAAACAGAAAGAATTTTAAGAGTTGAATTATCAGATCTTCAAACGGATTATTACAAAAATATCATTACTAAGAACTATTCTGCTTTGAATGCTGGTAATAAGGGCTCACAAATTTCGTTATTAAATGTTATGAGTGAGTTGAAAAAAGCATCTAACCATCCTTATTTGTTCGATGGTGCAGAAGATAGAGTTCTTCGAAAGGCCGGTTCTGACTCAAGGGATAACATATTAAGAGGGATGATTATGTCATCAGGTAAAATGGTATTATTGGAACAGTTATTAACAAGATTGAAAAAAGAAGGTCACCGTGTGTTAATTTTTTCTCAGATGGTCAGAATGTTAGATATCTTAGGAGATTATTTGTCGATAAAGGGTTATCAGTTCCAAAGATTGGATGGTGGCATTGCTTCAAGTCAAAGAAGAATTTCAATTGATCATTTCAATGCACCAGATTCAAAAGATTTTGCATTTTTATTATCAACAAGAGCTGGTGGGTTGGGTATTAATTTGATGACTGCTGATACTGTTATTATATTTGATTCTGATTGGAACCCTCAAGCTGATTTACAAGCAATGGCAAGAGCCCATAGAATTGGTCAAAAAAACCATGTCTCTGTCTATAGGTTTGTTAGTAAAGATACAGTGGAAGAAGAAATTTTAGAAAGAGCTAGAAAGAAGATGATTTTAGAGTACGCCATTATCTCATTGGGTATAACTGATCCGAACTCGAAGAAGAGTAAGACTGAACCATCAGCTGGGGAATTAACCCAAATTTTGAAATTTGGGGCTGGTAATATGTTTAAAGCAAGTGATAATCAAAAGAAATTAGAAGATTTGAAATTAGATGATGTTTTAAACCATGCAGAAGATCATGTTACAGCACCTGATTTGGGAGAATCCAACTTGGGTTCTGATGAATTTTTGAAACAGTTTGAAGTTACTGATTATAAAGCGGATGTTGAATGGGATGATATCATTCCTCAAGATGAATTAGCTAAATTAAAAGACGATGAAAAGAAGAGAGCTGATGAAATATTTTTGAAAGACCAAATTGCAATGTATTCAAGAAGAAAAGCAGCTGTTAAACAATTAAACGGTGGAGGATCAAGTGACGATGAAGATGATAGTGGATTGGATAGTGAAGCAGGCAGAGGAGGTAGAAATGCCAGAAGAAGAAATCATGATAACCATCAATTATCTGAAAAAGAAATTAGGGGTATTTATAGATCTATATTAAGATTGGGTGATTTATCAGGTAAATGGGAACAATTAGTTGAGGATGGTAGTATTTCTAATAAGAGTCCAGTATTAATCAAGCATGCTTATAATGAAATAATTAGCACGGCTAAACAATTAGTGAAAGAAGAAGAAGCCAGAAGAACCAAAGTTTTAGCTGAATTAGAACGTAAAGCAACAGAACTGAAAGATAACAATATAACTACAGAAGATGGAAGCAATCTGATGGCATTATGGGTTGCCAAAAAGAAAGAGAAGAAGGCAGTTTTATTTGATTATCAAGGGGTGAAAAATATAAATGCAGAATTAGTTTTGATTAGGCCACAGGATATGAAATTATTAGAAAGTTTGATACCAAAAGAAAATCCTACTAAATTTGAATTACCAAAACATCCCAAACAAGTTACATCATGGAGTTGTGAATGGTCACCAAGAGATGATGCCATGTTATTAGTTGGTGTTTATAAATTTGGATATGGACAATGGGTTCAAATTCGAGATGATCCATTATTAGGATTACAAAATAAATTATATTTGGAAACCATTAACCCAAAAGCTGTTAAAGAAGAAAAAGTTACTAAGAAAGTACCAGGGGCAGTTCATCTTGGTAGACGAGTTGATTATTTATTTAGTTTATTAAGAGGAGATGATGATAATATTACTACCAATGGATCAAATACCAATGGATCAATACCTAATAAGAAGAGAATTAGAAAAGTTAAGGCTGAATCTCCAAATCCAAATCAAACAATTACTAATGGTAAGAATAAAAAAGTAATTAATAAATCACAATCTCCAGAAATTCATTCAATTAAACCAAAGAAGATTAAGAAATCAATTGATACCAATGATTCTACTACATCTATTACCAAAATTAAACCAGAAGAAGATAATGAACTCGAATATGAAAGTATGGATGAGGGTAAATGTAAAATTACTTTGAAACCAGTATCTAGATCATTAATGAAGATTCATAAAGGTAGTAAAGGATTAGATAAACATGAATGGGCCACTGTTTTAAGAAATGAATTGATAAAAGTAGGAGATCATATTCACGATGCATCATCTAAACTGTCACTGGCTGATAAAACAAGAAAACACTTATGGTCATACGCCGGATTATATTGGCCTGCTAAAGTACCAAGTAAAAAAATTACCGATATGTATACTAGAATCAAAACTCAATCATCGGCTCCAAAAAAACCCAAAGCTACCTAGTAAATACCAACTTTAGTTCCTTATTCATTTTACTCAATTCAACTCATAACTCTTTAACTACTCAACTTTACAATTCAACTCTTTAACTACTCAACTTTACAATTCAACTCTTTAACTTCTTACTCAACTTTACAACTTTACTCAACTTTTTATTCTTTAAATACTGTTTTATTTCATTACTCTTTTTCTACACTTATATAAATAAGAGCCAAAAAAAAAAAAAAAAAAAAAAAAAAAAAAAAAAAAAAAAAAAAAAAAAAAAATCATACAAATAAATATATTGTCATATAGTAA
>JAJMOB010000057.1:30819-41058 GCA_030444945.1 Hyphopichia fennica
AAAAAAAAAAAACAAGTTCAATCTTACCTTTGTATTTTTTTTAATTAAAGATGTCTGCCGCCACCGATTCCACTAACCAAGTTCAAGAATCTTTGGAAAAATTATCCATTGATTCTCCAGCTACTGGATCTGAAGCTACTGCTCCAACTTCAACCGAACAAGAAGATCAAACCGATGCTTCTCAAGTTGCTGATACTTCTGCTTCTTTATACGTTGGTGAATTAAATCTTACCGTTAATGAAGCTTTATTA
This sequence comes from Hyphopichia fennica, assembly GCA_030444945.1. Lineage (NCBI taxonomy): Eukaryota > Fungi > Ascomycota > Pichiomycetes > Serinales > Debaryomycetaceae > Hyphopichia > Hyphopichia fennica. The sequence goes on from JAJMOB010000057.1 coordinate 31,071, forward strand.
TTCGAAATTTTTTCTCCTATTGGTCAAGTTTCTTCTATTAGAGTTTGTCGTGATGCTGTTACCAAAAAATCTTTGGGTTATGCTTATGTTAATTATCATAAATTAGAAGATGGAGAAAAAGCTATTGAAGAGTTGAATTATAGTCTTATTGAAGGTCGTCCATGTCGTATTATGTGGTCTCAAAGAGATCCTTCTTTAAGAAGAAATGGTGATGGTAACATCTTTATTAAAAATTTACATCCTGCCATTGATAATAAAGCTTTACATGATACTTTTTCCGCTTTTGGTAAAATTTTATCTTGTAAAGTTGCCACTGATGATATGGGTATTTCAAAATGTTTTGGTTTTGTTCATTATGAAACTGCTGAAGCTGCTGATGCCGCTATTGAAAATGTTAATGGTATGTTATTAAATGATCGTGAAGTTTTCGTTGGTAAACACGTTTCTAAAAAAGATCGTGAATCAAAATTTGAAGAAATGAAAGCTAATTTTACCAATGTTTATGTTAAAAATATTGATTTACAATTTTCTGAAGAAGAATTTAAAAAATTATTTGAAGCTTATGGTCTTATTACTTCTATTTATTTAGAAAAAGATCATGAAGGTAATTCAAAAGGTTTTGGTTTCGTTAATTTCGAACATCATGAATCTGCTTTAAGAGCCGTTGAAGAATTAAATGATAAAGAAATTAATGGTCAAAAAATTTATGTTGGTAGAGCTCAAAAAAAGAGAGAAAGATTAGAAGAATTAAAAAGACAATATGAATCAACTAGATTAGAAAAATTAGCCAAATATCAAGGTGTTAATTTATTCATCAAAAATTTGGATGATACTATTGATTCTGAAAGATTAGAAGAAGAATTTAAACCTTTTGGATCTATTACTTCTGCTAGAGTTATGGTTGATGAAACTGGTAAATCTAAAGGTTTCGGTTTTGTTTGTTTCTCATCTCCTGAAGAAGCTACTAAAGCTATTACTGAAATGAATCAACGTATGGTTATTGGTAAACCATTATACGTTGCTTTAGCTCAACGTAAAGATGTTAGACGTTCTCAATTAGAACAACAAATTCAAGCTCGTAATCAAATGAGAATGCAAAATGCTGCTGCCACCGGTGGTATTCCAGGTCAATTTATTCCTCCAATGTTTTATGGTCAACAACCTGGTTTCTTCCCACCAAATGGTAGAGGTAATGGTCCATTCCCTCCAAATCCTCAAATGATGATGCCAAGAGGTCAAATCCCACCACCTCAAGGTCAATGGCCAAGGCCTGGTCCAAATGGTCAACCAGTTCCAGTTTATGGTATGCCTCCAGTTTATGGTGGTGAATTCCAAAACCCTAATGCCGGTGCTGGTGGTCCAAACAATCGTCAACAAAGAGGTTATTACCCAAACAATAACCGTAATCAAGTTAAAGGTCGTAATACCAGAGATTTGGCTGCTGTTATTGCTTCCGCTCCTGTTGAACAACAAAAAAGAATTTTAGGTGAAGAATTATATCCAAAAATTGTTTCAACTGGTAAAGCTCAAGAACCTGAAGCTGCTGGTAAAATTACTGGTATGATGTTAGATTTAGATAACCAAGAAATCTTAGCTTTATTGGAAGATGATGAATTATTTAATAATCATTTTGAAGATGCTTTAACTGCTTTTGAAGAATATAAAAAATCTTCTGAAGGTGTTGTTGAACCTCAAGTTTAAATCTACTAATTAGTTCTTGGTTATGATATACAAGAAATAATTTTGAAATATCAATAATGAATTATCAAAAATTTTTTCGAAAATATAATTATAAACAAAAATTTTTTAAAAAAAACGAAAAAAAAAAAAAGGTTATGACGATAATAATAATAAATTTCTTCTATTATTATAGTAATGATGTATCTTAGTTACGAAAACTAATTATTATATATATATATGTATTTAACTTTATAAATACCTTAAAAAAAAATGAGATAATATTGTTTTGAATGGTTTTTTGGTCTTTGGTTATTGTAGTCATATATCTCTATATCGATCTGGATTTTTCTAGAACAAATAAATGCACCCGTACACCCATACATTAATTCTTTCCCCCTTTTTTTTTTTGTTCTTTTTGTTCTTTGGCTTGTTTTTTCCCCTGTTCTCCGGTGTGAAATATAAAGCAATTGCTCACCAAAAACGAAAAAAAAAAAAGAAAAAGCCGCCAAATTACACGTCCACCTCGTGATATTTGATTGCTAACACATTATCAGCTTCCTATATATATATATATATTAGTATATCTATATATCTGTAGATATACGTATGCAACCAGATCCAGTTAGTTATTAGTTATTGGTCAGACATTGAATTAACAAGAACAAAATCCATTTAGACAAATTCTACTCAACACTTTATCTTATATTTATCAATGACGGGAACTGAAACTAATACTGATCAAGATAAATTTGGTGAGTGCTACGCTTATCCATCATCAAATAAAGTAGTGTCACCAAAAGATTTTGAGGGTAATGATAAATTGAAGCTTTCTGGTAGAGTACTTAACGTGTTACCACTGTTACCAACCCAAATTTATAAAACAATTGACCCAAGTACAAATCGAGAAATTTGGGATGTTGAACCAGTTAGAGGTAATTCAGCATTGTATTCCTCACAATTCTTTTTAGATCAACAAACGGATTGGGAAACTCATTTAATTGGTTGGACTGGTGAATTAGTTAATAAATTAGGTAGTACCACCAAGATTTTAAGTGATGATATTCAAGATGATCCATTATATTTGGATGATAAGGATAAAGAAGATTTGGAATTGAAAACGAGACAAGCTAATAAATCAGATAGAATACATCCAGTTTGGTTATTAAGAAGAGATCAACAAAGATGGAGAAGATATGCTGAAACTGTTTTATGGCCTGTATTTCATTATATTCAAGCACAACCTTCTGATGGTCGAGATGAAGCTGATTCCTGGCATGATTATGTTAAATTTAATGAATTATATTTTAAAAAAATTAAAAGTATTTATAAACCGGGTGATATAATATGGATTCATGATTATTATCTTTTATTATTACCTCAATTATTAAGAATGGAATTCCCTGATGCCAATATTGGTTTATACGTTCATGCCCCTTTCCCATCTTCTGAATATTTCCGTTGCCTTTCTAAGAGATCTCAATTATTAGATGGTATGTTGGGTGCTGATAAAATTGCCTTTCAATCTGAATCTTTCCAAAGACACTTTTTAAGTTGTTGTGCTCGTGTGTTAGGGTTTGACGTTACTAAAGATAAAGTATTAGCTTATGGTACAAGTATATCAGTTGAAACATTACCAATTGGTATCGATACTGAAAAAATTGAACATGATGCTTTTGGTGAAAGTTCTGGAGTTGATAAAAAGGTAAAGGCTTTAAAACAAATTTACCATGATAAAAAAATCATCGTTGGTAGAGATAGATTAGATTCGGTTAGAGGGGTTATACAAAAATTACAAGCTTTTGAAACCTTTTTACAAATGTATCCTGCGTGGAGAAATAAAGTGGTTTTAATTCAAGTCTCAAGTCCTGGGTTCTCTCATAGTTCTAAGATTGAACAAAAAGTCACTGAATTAGTTAATCATATCAATAGTGAGTATGGTAATTTAAACTCAACCCCTGTTTTACATTACCAAATGAGAATTAATAAAGATGAATATTTGGCTTTATTAAGAGTGGCTGATTTATGTTTGATTACTTCTGTTAGAGATGGTATGAATACTACTTCTTTAGAGTTTGTTATTTGTCAAAAAAATAACCATTCACCTTTGATTTTATCTGAATTTACTGGTACCGCTTCAGTATTAGACAGTGCAATTTTAGTCAATCCATGGGATTCCGTTGGTATTGCTAAAACTATCAATGATTGTTTTTCTTTGAGCCCAAAAGATCTCAAATCTTTGGAAGATGTTTTGTACAAAAAGGTCACTTCAAATACCATTCAAACTTGGACGTCGAATTTCTTAACTCACTTGATTGAACAAGTTGATAATTCTCATCAATCCTTTTACACTCCAGCCTTGAATAGACCATTGTTATTGAATAACTATAAAAATTCTGAAAGAAGATTATTCTTATTCGATTATGATGGAACTTTAACACCAATCGTTAAAGACCCTGCTGCTGCTATTCCGTCTTCTAGATTAAATAAAATATTGGATTCTTTAGCAGCGGACCCTAAAAATCAAATTTGGGTTATTTCTGGTAGAGATCAAGAATTTTTAGATAAATGGTTAGGTTCTAAAAATATTGGTTTATCAGCCGAACATGGTTGTTTCATGAAAGACGTTGGCGAGAAAAACTGGGCCAATCTAGCTGCTTCTTTTGATATGTCATGGCAATTAAAAGTTGATGAAGTTTTCCGTAAATATACTGAAAAAACACCTGGTTCCAATATTGAACGTAAGAAGGTTGCATTGACTTGGCATTACCGTCGTGCTGATCCTGAATTGGGAAGCTTTCAGGCTGAAAAATGTATTAAAGAATTAAAAGAGACTGTTGCTACAAATTATGATGTTGAAATAATGTCTGGTAAGGCCAATATCGAAGTAAGACCCCGTTTCGTCAATAAAGGGGAAATTGTTAAGAGATTGGTTTTGAATCCTCATGGTGCTAAGCAAGATACACATTCCGTTAATAAACATCCTAAAGATGTTCCAATTAACAAATTGCCAGACTTCATGATGTGCCTTGGTGATGATATGACCGATGAAGATATGTTTAAATCTTTAAAAGATATTGAAGCTGAATGGCACTTGAAAGATTTGCCAAAGAATGAGTATGGATCTTATGGTGTATACCCAATTGCTGTTGGACCTGCTTCAAAACAAACTATTGCTACATCTCATTTGAATGAACCAGCTCAAGTTCTAGAAACTTTAGGGCTATTGACTGGTCATGTTTCTTTATTCGAAAGTGCTGGTTCTGTTGATTTAGATGATCGTGGTCATATTACCAATAGTGAATCATCTGAAAGATCCAAATCTGCTATCAAAGCTGCAAGTCTAAAAAGAGAAGCAAGTTTGAATCTGGCTAACTCTAATAATACACAAACTCAAATTAAATAGATCAATATAACAATTTTTCTTTCCCTTTTATAATATTTATAAAACATTTTTATGTTATACTATTTGTATTATTGTTACAAAGTAAGTACACTACGGACCAAGAACTAATTTTTCAGTCTGCTATGGAGTTATAGTTCTTGATATCTCCGAGCGCCCAACAAAAAACGGTAATGGAATTACGCACGAAAAAACAGATAATCCGTTATGATAAAAAGCTTATTTACAAAATTTTCAGCTATTTAATTTTTAACACTTTTCCTTTTACTTCTTTTCAGGATATAATTCTTTAAGATGTTTAAGTGGGGGTTTAGATCCAACGTTAAGGTTCATGGAGCTGAAGATTCTAAATCAGTTGAACTTCAATTAAAAGAACCAACTGCAAATAATTCAAGTATCACTTTATCCAAATTTATCCGTGATAAATTGCCAGTTATCGATACCAAAAAGAAATTATGGTTAAATCCATTTTTATTTAATGGGTCATTACAAACATTATATTACACTAGTCATGATAGTTCACAAAAATTTCTTATTCATTACGGTAGAGAAATTTTTGAGTATAAAGATGGAGGAATTTGTTCATTAGATTGGGTAATTCCAAAGCCTGAATCTAAGGAACAATTTAAAAAATTATATGAAGAGACTTTACCAGAAGGATCACCACGTTTGCATCCAAGATCGAGATTTTTCACCAAAGAAGAACTTACTCATAAGAAGGAAGGTTCAATAGAAGATACTAATCCAATTTTAGTAATTTTACATGGATTAGGTGGTGGATCACACGAACCACTTATTCGTAATTTAGCTGAAAAAGTTAAAGAAGATCCCAAATCGAAGAATTGGGATGTTGTTGTTATTAATTCTCGTGGATGTTGTCGTACCAAGATTACTAGTGAAAAATTATTTAATGCATTTTCAACTAATGATATTAAAGAAGTTTTATTAGAATTGAAAAAAAGATATCCAAATCGTCCAATTTATACTACCGGATTTTCCTTTGGAGCTGTCTTGTTAGCAAATTTATTAGGTAGTCAAGATCCTGAAGTAAGTGAATTAATTAAAGCTAGTATTTTGGTTGGATGTCCTTGGGATTTACATGATAGTGCTTATCATATTGATAATTCCTGGACTGGATTTTATTTATTTAATCCTGCTTTGGTTAAATTTTTAAATAAAATTGTGAAAAACAATTTTAAAGAATTAAATATCCATGATCCAGTTCTTTTCACCGAAGAAAAATTAGTGGAAGCTCGTAAACATACCAAAACTTGGCAATTTGATTCAATGTATACTTGTAAAACAGCTGGTTATGATAATGCATTTGATTATTATCGTGATAGTTCTCCAGTAAGAAGGTTAAGACATATTAATGTTCCCACATTATCCATTAATTCAACCGATGATCCTGCAGTATCATGCAGAATACCTTGGATGGAAGCTAAAGGTAGTCCATATGTTAATATAGTTGAAACTGATTTAGGTGGACATTTAGGCTATGTCCAATACTCTGGTAATTTCTGGTGTACTCAAGTAGCTCATGACTACTTCACTGAGTTTGAAGACTTGTTCCAATAGATTAAATAGATTCTTTATATTATATGCTAATATTTCATATGAATGTTATGTAAATGTTATGATGTTATGTAAATGACAGCCATATGTAAGAGAAAACCCTTTTCTTTTTGCAAGCATTCCGTGCTGCTAACAAAACAAAAAAAAAAAATTTAGGGAAAGAACAAAAAAAGGCACTTCAAAATCCGCAGTCCTCGTTTTCCGATTTCAATTTTTGTTTAGTGCCTCTTTTTTTTTATTTGGTGTTGGAAGACTCCATATAATTGCTGTTTTAGACTGATTTATCTTTACATGATCTTTGTACGTTCTAGTGCTATCTAGTTGATATAAAACATTACCATTGACTCTTCTCACAAGTCCTCTCACGAGCTGACCTATCTATAGTAAATCGGTGAACTGTTCTCACGTTTGTGCTTGGAAATCAAAAGTTGAGTATACACCATTGGGGACTATTCGTACCACTGTTTATCATTGACATCGAATTATTCAATCGCTTGTTCTCCTTTGAAGACATTTACTTTTAAAACAGAAGAAAAAAAAAATACTTCTAGAAGGAAGAAAGAAAAAAAAAAAGGAAAAAGGAAAAAGGAAAAAGGACAAAAGGCATATCCATCTCTCATCCATCTCTCATCTTAAAGAACCTTAAATTGTTATTCTATTTCAGATTGAAAATTTTGATTCATCAAAATGTTCAAACATAATCCGAAAGAATTAGCACTTTTCGAGATCAAACTCAAATCACCTCACAAAGATCTTATCTTTGTTAAGGGGAATGAGTTTGAATCTGACTCTATTCCGTTTGAAGGAAGTGTTAAACTCCTGATTCCTCAAGATATGCACGTTAAGCGTATTAGACTTGGTTTGGTTGGTGAATTAAACGTTGAATTCTTTGAACGTGATGAAAATCGTGTTATTGTTGATCAAATTTATGATCGTTTATGTTTATTAAAAGTTGATTGGAATAATTTATTAACTAATCCTGATGGTAATATTAAATTTGGTAATTATGGTGATACATTTGCTCCTTTCCATAAATTAGATTCTTATTTGAAAAAACAAGGAACCTCAACAAAACCAAATTCAAAACCAAATTCAAAGCCAAGTTCAAAGCCTAATTCAAAACCAACTTCAAGAAGTGGTTCAATTGTTAGTCTTGATTTGGCTCAAAAACAAAATCAACAACCCACTAATGGTTCTCCTGCAAATAGATCACCTTCTCACTCCCATTCTGGTCTGTTATCCAATATTGATAACCAAAGTTCTAGTCAAGATTCTCAACCTGCTTCAGCCGTGCCAAATGTAATTGAGGAATCTTCATCTCAAAATACCACTTCTGATCAACAATCATCTCACCAACTGTCTCATCTGTTACTGAAACAAGCTCTGCATGCTTCTCTGCGTCCCTCTTTCCTCAGAACAAAATCTCAACCGGTTCTTAATAAAAACTCCTCGACTCCTCCCAAAGATCCTACAATCATCAGAGTTCCGAAATCAGGTGTAGATGGTACTCCTTTCAAAAATATTAATACCTCAAGTCATCACTCTTTCCTTTTACCAAAAGGTAATTACAATTTACCTTTCAAAGTTTATCTACCCGCAAATACTTCTGAAACGGTAGAGGGTTTGAATCCGGGTAAAGTTTTATATCGTATTGAGTGTATTATTGAAAGAGGTCGTTTCGAAAAAGTTTATCATAAAACTAAGCACATTAGAATTGTGAGAACTCTTCATCCTCAAAACTTGAATTTAATTGAAAGTATTGATATTAATAATACTTGGCCTGGTAAAGTTCAATATAACGTTAGTTTACCGAAAAAGGGTATCCCCCTTGGCTCTTCAGTTCCGATAAATATCCTCGTTGTGCCTATTGCTAAAGGTTTGAAACTTAAGTCTATTAGTGCAGTTATAGTTCAGCATTACCACGTTCAACACTCTGAGGGCAGATCTCCAGAATTCGAAGAATTATTCGGTAAACAAACCTTATCAATTGGTGATCCAAATAATTTTCCCTTGGATCAATGGACAATCAAATCGCATTATAAGGTGCCTGAAAATTTACGCTCAATTACTCAGACTTGTGACTTGAAAAGTAATATTATTCAAGTTAAACATCGTCTTCGAATTTCAATCCAATTAAAAAATAAAGAGGGCCATGTCAGTGAATTACGTGCCAACTTACCTGTTTTTGTTTACATAAGTGCTAATGTTGGACATGCAATCGGTCGTCACTTTGATGTCGATCATCATCATGGAACTTTTATTCCAGTTATGGATAAAGAAGATATTCTTTTCAAAAAAGACCGTGATAGACAGCACGCAAAAGAGAACAAATCTACTCCTCAAAGTCCTAATTTGACAGCTGCTGATGATAGTCATCATAATACTGAAGCTGATGATACCAATGATCCTGATGCTGAAGATGAAGAAGAATTGGATCGCGCAGAAGACGCCCCACCAATGTACCAGAAACATATTTTCGATAAAATTTATGACTCTTCAATCCCACAAACTCCTTTGGAACAATTACGTACTCAGAGTTTAGCCAACTCTCCCCTCAATTCGGCTCAACCTTCAATGGCTAACGTCACAAGTTATTTCGATATTCCTCGTAACATTGATAGTTATCTTGAGTCTAATCCAAATAGTGGTGGTAACAATAGTGATTCTCTCGGTGTTCCAGGTACTGGTTCAGCACCTGGCTCAGGTCCGCCATCGGGACCAAATTCGAATCCAATATCTTCATCAAATTCTTTTTCAAATTTGAGTGGACCTGGCTCTCCTGGTGGTGGTGGCTATGATCATAATCATTTCCTTTCACTACTTGCCAATGCTAATGGTTCAAGTCGTGGTCGGTCTGCATATGCTAGTGGTGCACTTTCACCTAGTCTTGATATCAATATGCTACTGAAGGTTCCTTCTTATGATCAAGCGGTTGATGACGATGATGAAATTAATGATGAGTTGGCACCAAGTTATGACGATGGCGAGAAGCCGAAAATTAGTAAATCGGTATCTGTTGCATCAATGGCTATTCCTTCTCACAATAAAGCTCACCACTACCATCTCTCCTTACCAAAGACTCCAAAATTCGGTCGTCACTCTCCAAAAAATGTTGCAAGTATGCCATCCAGTGTCCTGCACTCCCCCGTTAGAAGTGTTAGATCTTCCAATAATTGGGAAGGGTACACCCTGAGTGCAAATCCTTCCAATACAGACTTGAGTACTGCTAAGCCAAGTTCAAGTCATAAGATTCATGGAGTTCCAAAAATCTTGTATAAAAAAAAATAAACTCAAACAATAAAAAACAATTATCTCTTCCAACTAATACGTTCC
>JAJMOB010000057.1:41158-66447 GCA_030444945.1 Hyphopichia fennica
CTTTTTTTTTTTTTTTTTTTTTTTTTGTTTCTCGAAAACGTGAAAAGTCTAGTTGAGCCAAGTCTTGTTGAACCTTTCTCTAGAAGACAACCACGAATTGATAGAAGCATAAGAATCTATAGGATGTCTCAAGCACCAACTGTTTCACCTGGTCAAGGTCCTCCTGCAAGTGGGAGTGTTCCAATCAATACCTCCGGTCAAAGATCACCATTAGTCATTTCTGTTGCCAATTTCTTGAAGGATAATAAGATTTTGAAGCAAAGAACTGGGTTATTAAATAATACTGAAGAGGTTGAATTTTTCAGGTTTAAAAGATTACAAAGAGCCTTATTGAGTGATGAATATAAGAAGAAACAAAAGAATCCAAAACATGAGTTGATTCCAATTAATAATGAAGAAGAAGCTAACAAACTTTTTTTACAATTACTTTCATCCCAAATGATTGTTCCCGCTGAAAAATTGCACTATAATGAAATCAAACAGGTTAAAGGTTGGAAACCAAATAAATCAAAACCAACTTTGAGACCCTCTAAAAAGGCAAGCTTTGAACCAAATAATTATTTTGTTTGGAATTATAATAAACCAAATCCATTTATTTTATTATACAGTATCTTATTCATTGCTGCTGTTTTTGCTGTTATTTTGTTCCCATTATGGCCAATGTTTATGAGAATTGGAGTTTGGTACTTATCAATGGGTTTATTAGGATTAATTGGTTTATTCTTTTTGATTGCAATCATTAGATTAATTATTTTTGCCATTACGTATGTTGTTTTACCTCGAGCATTTTGGTTATACCCTAACTTATTTGAAGATTGTTCTGTTATTGAAAGTTTCCAACCATTGTACGCTTGGGATGGTCCAAAAAGCCCTAAAGGTAAAAAGATGGGTAAGAAATCAAAGAATACTGACTCTTCTGAGAAAGTCTCTGGTGAACCTTCTGCTACTGCCACTGGATCTAGCTCTACTAATGATGGCTCGTCAACTACAAAACGTAAAGTCGTATTAGAAGAAGTTGATGAGTAACTCTCTTCTTTTTGATCCTGTCTGTTATACTATCATTCTAATTGAATACGATTTCTGTACACTAATAATATTTAGAGTTATTCCTCGACTAGTACCTCTCTAGCTACATGTATGGCTTAATATATCATTTACATATCAACAATGCTTCCATGGTCAATGTAATACTTGACGTTGTAGTAAATTAACCGTCAGTGTCACTATAAACAGTTTATCCGTTTTCTCGGTGTTCTTTTCCTGTTCTTTTTTTTTTTTTTTTTTTTTTTTGTAAGTGACCATGCGTGTTTTAAAGCGCACCACAACTTCATTATAAATAGCTTTACAACCAAACTTTACGTAAACTCTTAGTCCCCTTGTCGAACTAGATAAATATTCAATCGATCGTTATTTAAGTGACTAAAGCTCTTTAGTTATTTAGGATTCATTCAGAACATCAGAATTCTCTTACTGGCTGTTTTATTTTGTTTTTAATTGATTTAAATACTTGATTTTAATACCGAAAGATGGGGGTGGTTATTAACAACCTTACATTTAATCAAGATTACTCATGTATATCTGTATCAACAAATCGATATCATAAGATATTTAATTGCGATCCATTTGGAGAATTCTATTCATCAAGCTCTCAATCATTCAAAAAATCACTTACAAATTCAATTAGTAACGACAGTAATAAATTAAATACTGATTCTACTATTTCAGATATTAAACAAATTGATGGCAAAAATGATGATAATTATCCCACATCATATTTGAAAATGTTATTTTCAACATCATTAACGATTATTATTCCCGAAACAAGCAGTAAATTAGGTAATAGGTTACTTAAGATCTATAATTTAAAACAAAGATTAAAAATTTGTGAATTAACGTTCCCATCAAATATAATTGATATTAAATTAAACAGGAAACGGTTGGTCGTTTTTTTAGAGATTGGTCAAATATATATTTATGATTTAAGTTGTGTTAGACTTATTAAAGTTCTTGAAATCAATTCATATTTTCATCATCAAGATTCAATTGATTTGACCTTGAATGAGGAACCAAATAGTACCACTGATGAATTGATTGGGGATTTAAGTATAGATGATAAATCATATCTAGTGTTACCATTATCGGTTATAAATGATCAGACTGATTTGTTCAATAACAATGATATTTCCTCGTCAGGAAGCAATAGTGATAATAAGAATAAAGTACCTTCATCACCATTGATTAAACCAAGTGATTCAACAGTTGTCAATTCACTTAATCCAATAATTGGGTTTACACAAAAAAACAAGCATACATCAATATCTAAAAAAGATGTAATAAGCTTAGATGATTTGAAAAAGGATTCAAATGGTTGGATATTAATTTATGATACAGTTAATTTAAAACCAAAATTAATTTATAAAGCCCACGATACGTCGATTGCTAAAATAACTATATCAAATGATAATTATAAAATTGCCACTGCATCAACTAAAGGTACAATTATTAGAGTATGTCATTTAAAAGAAGATAAGGAATCAACAAAACTAAAAATTACTCAAATCACAAATTTAAGAAGAGGTCATAATTTAGCAAGAATCAATGTGTTGAGCTTCAATTCCGATAATACAATTTTAGGTTGTGGATCAGAAAGTAACACCATCCATTTTTTCAGTTTAACGAGAGAGGAAACCAATAATGTTGGTGATCATCATGAAACCGAACTATCGGATGATGGGAGTGATAATATCAACGCTGAAAATGATTCAGGTGGGGTATCTGACGTCAATGATGGTGATGAGGATGATAGTGGTAGAACATCAGAAGATTTAAATGAAAATTTAGCCAATTTATTAATTTCAAAAAGACCTTCAAATTCTACAATGACCAGTGAAGTAAATACACCACTTGAAGATCCAAGTTCAAATACAAATTTGAATACAAACGCCAATACTAATTCCAATACTAATTTTCATGATGAGGATGAAACTTCAGAAGAACCTAAAAGTACTGGTGGTTATTTTTCATTAAATACATTAAAGAAAACTACAAAACTTATTAATAATCATTATACCAAAACCATCATCAAAAATTTACCATATCGAGAATACTTTGACAATTTAATCTGGGAACCACCTCGGAGGTCATTTTCATATATCAAACTACCAGAATATACTCCACCACCATTTGATCAACGTCAGCAACAAAATCAACTGAAACTGAATAATGCATCTCCTGGACCTTCAAGAAGAAGTAGTAGTAGTGGAGGTATCAATGGTTATTATAAAAACAAAGATAAAGTTGAAATTGGATTCACTAATACCAATATGATATTATTAGCATCCTATCAAACTGGGAACTTTTATCATTACCAATTACCAAGAAAGCAAGACTTTAATGATGAAACTAGAGAAGAATGTTATTTGATCAATCAGTATAATCTCTCTTAAAACTGCAGTATAATCTTTTAAACTCAATTGACTGTATAATCTCAACTCAATTGACTGCAAATTGAAATTATCATTTTTACTGTTTTAAATTCCGAGGCGTGAGCCCCAGCCTACCCCGGTCTCTTCTCATTCTACCCCTCCCCCTCCTGGGGAATTCAATTCTTCTGATAGTCATAAGGTACATTTCCACGGATAAACCATTCTATTCATAATACTTCATCTCTTCAACCATTCGTCAATTCAATGCTATTATCGTATTTTCTTGTAGCTTTCAGTCAGTAGATGTGTTGTAGTTAAGTCAGGAACTTTTCACAGGAAAATCTTCTTTTTTTTTTTGAGAGAAAGAGAGAAAACTCCTCCAAAAATTAAGGAGAGAGAGACACTAATTGTAAGCTGAGAGATTCTAATCAGACACAATTCACAATAAAATTCAATACAAGTTCAATTGGTAATTTTAGATATACTATTTACCCCATATTTTGTTTGTTTTCCATTCTTTTGGGTAATGGTATAGCCATTTAACTGCATTTGCGTGTGCAACTCGAATCCCTTGTTTGTTTGGCTGTTGCTCAGAATTTTAAATCAACAACAAAAAAAAAAAAAAAAAAAAAAAAAGAAAGAAAGAATTCCTTTAATCCCCCTCTATAAGACCCGTTTTCCATTTTTGTATATATAAAGGAGTTTTATCCCCTGAATTTGATCACTAGCTTGTTTCCCTTTTTTTTCTTCTTTTTTTCCGTCATGCTAAGATCAAACTTATCTTCTGTTTTAAACGGTACCAAAATCAGGTCATCTTCTTTGAAATCATTATCGCCATCATCTCCATTTCATTCAATAACAAGAATGTCTTCAACTAAAACTAGTGTCAATTCTATTCATTCCAAACCAGCAACTCAAGTTGTGGGTTATGCTGAGGATGACGTTTTATTTTCCAATAAAAACATGTCTCGTCTCATTACTTTGAACAGACCAAAAAAATTGAATTCTCTCAATACTTCAATGGTTTCCAAGATTACTCCTCGTTTATTAGAGTATTCAAAATCAAATGTTAATAATTTGATTATCTTAAATTCAAATTCTCCAAAAGGTTTATGTGCTGGTGGTGATGTTGCTGAATGTGCTAATCAAATTAAACAAGGTAATCCAGGTTATGCTTCTGATTTTTTCCAAAGAGAATATAATTTGAATTATCTTATTTCAACTTATGCTAAACCTTATATTTCAATTATGGATGGTATTACAATGGGTGGTGGAGTTGGTTTATCAGTTCATGCTCCTTTTAGAATTGCTACTGAAAAAACTAAATTAGCTATGCCTGAAATGGATATTGGATTTTTCCCAGATGTTGGTACTACCTTTTTCTTACCAAAATTAGATGATAAAATTGGTTATTACTATGCTTTAACTGGTGAAATATTAAGTGGTTTAGATGCTTATTTTGCTGGTTTTGCAACTCATTACATACCTTCAGATAGAATTCCTGCTTTGATTAATCGTTTATCAAATTTACAACCTCCTGCTTTAAATGAACAAACTCCAGCTGATAATGAAGGTTCTATTTTAGAATCTAATCGTGAATACTTTACCCAAGTTAATCATGCTATTGAAGAATTCACCGAATCTAAATTACCAGAAAACTATAAGTATCCTTTGTCTGTTGAAGAAATTCAATTAATTAATCAAGCTTTTAGCTCAAAAACTATTGAAGAAGCCTTGACTATTTTTGAAAAAAGTGGAACTGAATTTGGTCGTAAAACTTTTGAAAAACTTTCTTCCAAATCTCCAACTTCTTTAAGAGTTGCTTTTGAATTACTTAATAGAGGTTCAAAGAATTCTATCCGTGATCAATTTGAATTGGAATTGATCACCGCTACTAATATCATGCATAAAAAATTAGATGAAAATGATTTCTTTAAAGGTGTTAATCACAAATTAATCGAAAAAATTAAAAGTCCATCTTTCCCTGACTGGACACCAATTGAAAATGTTAATCTTGAACCTGTATTTAAAAAATCTATCCACACCGTTAAATTACCAACTCCATTGATTGAACAATTCTTTGGTCTTAATTTCCATAATTATCCTTACAATATGGGTTTACCAAATAATAGACAAGTTCAAGATTATATTACCGGTAATGATGGTTCTGGTAGATCTTACTTACCAACACCAACTGAAGTTATCAAACATTTCAAAGCTACTGGTTATAATAAATTAGGTCTTGATGTTAAAATTGGTAAAATCTTGAACGTCCATGGCGAAGCTTCCAAGTATGATAATAAGTATGTTTCATGGAAAGATTAAACCTATATATATATCTAAAAAGTAAAATTTGTACATAGAAATTAATCGATAAATTATTTTGTTTATTATTTAAATTGATTTGTAGATACTGTGTATTTATATTACATAATTCTAATTTTAATCAAACAACTTATTTAAATTTTTCTAAAACCAAATCTTCACCTAACTCTTCATAATCGGCTTTGGTTATAAACCAATTGTCTAAGGCGATATTTGCACCACTATTGTCACCTTCTTCAACATTCAGTTCACTAAGCATACTTGCTAAATTACTTGCACCTAACCAACTACCAAACTGTTTATCCCAAATATTATTAATATCACCAGCTGGGTGATTTTTTAAAGCAGTGGAGTATAATTTATAACTTTGAACTGCGGAATAATTATTGAAATATATATGAGAATTTCTCTTTAAATCTTCGATAATTCTTTCCGGTAATCCAGTTGCCAATGAACCACCACCTGTTATAACAATGTTTGATAAGAGATCTCTTAAAGTTTCATTGAATTTTGCATGAGCTGAGTGCAGTGGAATAGTTGAACCTGAACGTTCATTACCTAATGAAGAGGTAACTTGATGTTCCAAACTTTTCAAAGTAAATAAAATTAATTGAGATAAACCTTGAGTTTGAGGTTTGTCCATAGTTGGTTGAGATATTGGAATGTTAGGTAATTGATAAAGATTTGGTTCGAAAATTGGTTCTAACAAACGATTTCTTTCCTCTTGAGCAACCTTGAGGTAAGAATCATTAGCTAATTGATAATTAATTGGTTCACCAACTACTGGAGGTGGAATAGCTAAATGAGGATTATATTGTAATTGTTGTTGTTGCTGTTGTTGTCTAATTTGTGCTTCAAAAATTGGACTCATTGATTTAATGGCCAACATTGAACTTTTAAAATCTTGTAGTAAGTTATGACTAATATAGTAATTTTTAAAAGATTCTGATATTTGAAATTTGGTACTTTGAAATTTTTTTGGTAATAATTGATTCAAAAAATTATCACCCAATCTACTCTGGAAATAATTTAGCGAGTGTAAGTTAATAAAGTCTCCGGCATATTTATTATGGAAACAAGCTTTTGATTGAATTATACCATCAACAATTGGTGTGACACTGGTTATAGATGAACCAACATCTATTACAAGACCACTTGACCTATTCATATGATATAATTGAGCCAATGGAGTCTTGACTAAAGCAAAAATTGGAACTTCTAAAGTTTCAAATGCAATTTGAGTAGTTGCTAACTTATTCTTACTAGTATTCCAAGTTGGTTCGGTTAAAAGTAATGGGAAATCTTTTGAATCGACTTTATTACCTTGATCAATGTTGTCGTAGACATAATTCCAATTTTCTATAACATGGTCAAAATTATAAATTAATCCATTATCCAATACAGTCATAACTTCTCCTTCAGGATGCTCAGCAATTGCATCATCCCCAATGGATGTTTGACTCTTTCCATCCTTTTCATAAGTAGTATAATTGGTATTGAATACAAGTGAGGGTAAGTCATCCAGTGCAAACCCTGCCTTAGTAGTATATGACCCATTGTCTATAACAACGGCTGGAGATGTGTAAGCCATGTTGTGGTTTATTGGTAATCAAAATCAAACGTTCAAAAAATAAAACTGAAAAAATTAAATGATACCGCGTAAGTACTAGGTGTGAAAAAAGAGATGTATGAAGGTATTTTGTTATTGGCTTGAATTTAGAGAACCAGCTCAAAATACCTTTTATTCTTTTTTTTTTTTTGAGTTTCCGTTTTGTTGATGTTTTTTGTTTTTTTTTTTTTTTCTCCTGTCTTTTTTTTTTTTCACTTCGAGGATGTGTGTACGGGTCCATGTGAATATAATTTGCATCCGGGTAATAGAGGTGAATTCTCAAACCTGATAAACTATTTTGCAATCAAACGTAGACTTACATTCACAGAATATGAATACGGGAAAGTGTTGAAAACAATTCAATAAGAAGAGCATTACAGTAGCAGATGAAGTATTGGACTAAAGCGTTGAATGAGATAAACGTTTTGAAAGAGCTCTGCAATTTCAGCCCTTTTTTTCCCCAAACCAAGCAAAAATCGATGAAAATATGTGAGGTAGATGCTTATGAAAAGAAAACTGAATTGGGGGCAGACCACACCAACTAACTACACCACTAGCAGGGATTTAAAGGATATTCAATGTGAAGAGCATATAAAAAAGACCAGGTAAGTGACAAAATGAAAAGAGTAAAAAAGAATCAGATAAAGAAGGACCTGACAAGAAAATGTGAAGAAAAGAGTTAAGGATCCATAGAATAATAGAGTTACGGATAAACAGAAACCGTTCAACAAAACGAGAGAACAAAAAAGTTAACCAGATTTATTTGACTTAGCCACTGGAGTTGTTTGGCTAGCAATTTTTTGTTTTAATAATTTATTCTCATTTCTCAAAAGACCTAATTCAACAACTAGACTCAGTTTATTACTATAACTAATCATTTTTAATAAATTTTCATTTTCGCTAGATAAAACTGATAACTTAGTGATGATTTTATGAGTTAGTTCTTGTTCATCAAAGTTACCATTTGCAGTAATCAAATTCAGCGTAGTACCATTATTCGTAATCGAGCAACTAACTAATAAAGCTTCTAAACGTTGTTTAGTATTTTCTAATTCAATTGTCTTTTCATTGAGAGCTTGGGTTAAATCTTTAAATAATTGATGATGAGTAGTTGGAACAATCATCGAGTTTACCTCATGATTATCGTTAGTTGTTGTGGTTGGATTATAAGCTTTTAAATTTTTCAACTGATCTGATAAATTGTCAATAATTTTATTTTTGAGGCCCACTTCAATTTTCAATTGATCAATTGAATGGGTAGAGACGTTTGCAGTAATTGTGGTTGAACTATCATTTGCATTTGTTGTATTTAATTTGAGAGAATCAGGTTGGTTGGAATTATAAGCAGCAGATGCATATGTGTAATTATTTAAAAGATAATTATTATTAAAATTCGTATCAAACTTATTTTCATTTTCAACGATACTACCAGTATTAATAGAGCCAAGGTTTTTGTAATTTGGAGTATAACTTTGAGCATGTACGTTTAAAGGGAATTGGCGATTTTGTTTATTAATTTTAGAGACGTCATTAGTTGAAGGATTAGAAGCTTTACTAGTTGTTGGAACATCATTCAAAGAGGCACTTCTGGACCCAATGAAAGAGTCAGAATTGAACCGATGTAAAGTATTTGGAATCCCCAAAACGGTATATTGGTTTTGGTGCTGTAAAGATGGCAGGCCCGTATTGTAAGGATTGTATGCTTGTTGCTGTTGTTGTTGTTGTTGTTGTTGTTGTTGTTGTTGTTGTTGTTGTTGTTCATAATTAGTAGCCTGATAATTTTGATATGATAACATATTGGGTAACATAAAATTATCATTAAGCATACCACTTGTGGTGCCGCCAGCACCACCAACAACACCACCAACAACACCAGGTGGTTTCCAAAACTTATTTTGACTATTATTAATGGGAGTATTGGTGACACTTGACTTTGCACTTGAATAACCCGACCCCAAGGAAGCATGGTTAACACTTTGTATCATTGAGGATGATGAATGTGACGAATCACCGCCAGTTCCACCAGTCTCAGGTAAGTGTTGAAAATCCTGATTACCAAAAGAATGGTTAACCATTATGTTCAGAGAGACGTTAGGTTTACGTACTGATAACCCAGAAATAGAATTGGTTAAGTTATCCTTGAATTAAAAGAGTTTTGAATTGTTAGTAATGAATATCAGTTAATTTGCAATTTGAATTGAGGAAAAAAAAAAAAGCAAAAAAAGAACTCTGAAACATACACTCAGATAAGACTGGGTTTCCATTTGATTAATTTATATATTGATTAATAAAAGATACTGATTATAAGAAGAACTGAACCTAGAATAAATAAGTTTAAAGAAAGAAAGAATTAGAAAAGATGAAATGTAGACTTTAAGGGATAAAGTATATTTATATATGATAGAATCACCACACGCTGTGTATTATTGTCTGGGTTTGTGTGTGATTTCTTTACAAAGATTAGTTTTTTTTCTTTTTTTTGTCTCAAAAGTTAAAAATTGGTTGTGAATTTTTTTTTTTTTTTTTTGTTTTTGGTGGCGCACCGAGTAATTTTGCAATACGATAAGTTAAATCAATAAGTAGATCATATATGGGGATATAGTTTATGGGATGATATATGGGAGAATAGTCTAGTTAAAAGCCAAAGGCAGCATTTCCAACAGCTCCACCAGAACCACCACCCAATAACTGTTTCAACATTGCCCCGTTGGGAGAATCCAATACTCGTTGGGGTAATTTCAATATTCTATCCTCGAGGTTTTTACCAACTAAAAATTCTAATAAAACATCAGTGAAATGATTACAATTGTTATCAAACAAATCATATTTCACTGCACTATATTTCATCTCATCATGATTTCTAAGTTCATCCAAGAAATCATTGAATATATCTTCAGTAACAAATGTTTGACCCATGTCTATAGTTTCTTTAGGGGTACCATACTTGGTGGTACCTGGTTGGGGCCACAGTTTAATACCTTGATCAATATAATGTTCTTTCCCATATACTACCACCGAAGTATGATAAATTGCATCAATCCTACTCCCTAAGATCATAGGTGAATACAATGCAGCCATTCCATGAGACAAATCATAGACATTGACGCGAACACTGAAACTTTCTTCTTCTTCTTCTTCTTCTTCTTCTTCAGCTGGCTGTTCTGATTGCTGTTTCTGAGGGGTATGCTCTTCTGAGGATGTCATATTTAAGTAGTTGTATCTGATTATAAGTTGTTATATCTGATTAAAAAAGAAGTTAGTAGTAAGTTTTTGCCATTAAAATCAGTTACAGAGGCAAAAACTAAAAAAAAAAAAAGAAAGAGAGAAAAAAAAAAAAAATGTACGAGAGGAAAAAGGTCGTGTACGGGAACAGGAAAATTCGAGTAAAAAAATAAAGTAGCTGCTGAATCATTGAAGATTTTTCATAGGCCTTAATATCAGCTACTTCTTCTCAATACACAACATCAAAGATCAGGTATTCCATATCCACAAGGACCACTAACCAGGATCAATAGCTGATTATCCAGGTTAATCGACCACAAAAAAACAAAAAAAAATTACAGACACAAACACCCCCCCCCAGCAAAGAAACTAGCCGTGGAATAACTTTATTATCCGGCTACATCTAAGAACAGTTAAATTTCTATAATGATATAGTATTCTGCTTATTCCAGTACTTTTGATTTTTTTGATCCGTTTTCCAAGCCATTGTTATATATAAGTCTGAGTAATTAATATCAACTGGTCAACATAAAAGGAACTATATATACATATATAAACTCTAATTTTGTTGTTGCAAGTTTTAGTCAATTTTTAAAATTTAAATTTTGTTTTCAAATTGTTCATTTGATCACAAACAAAATTAATTAACACAACACTTTTCTTTCTTATAGACAATATTTGATATTATTATCAATAATTTTCAATTATCAAAGATTATAATTTACCAATAACCATTAAACTATCAAAGTTTAATTATCTTATAACGATTCTTTTCAACTATACTCCAAGCAAAAAAAAAAAAAAAACCACTAAAACACTTAAAAAAAACACTCACACAGACACACACACACACAGCCATTTCACATTTTACATCGCTCATTGTCGTTGTACTTATCTTGCAAAAACTGAATTGTATATATCCATAAATGTCACTGAATGTTCCTATAGGAACATTACCTTCATCAATCATAAATGAAATTGAAACACACAAGCAAACTTTGAAAGATTTATTATCAAGCAAATTCGCTGATCAATCTTATTTACTCGGCTTTGATCGTAATATTGATGCTAAATTTTACAATTGGATTCTTTCAGACTCAAATAAGTATTATGAACAGGTTGAAGTAAATAAACATCAAAATGATAATGATAATGAGAATGTGAATGATCGTATTCCTAGAAACCAACAAGAACTTTCAAGTTTTAATGCAATTCAATATTTCGAAAAAATTTGGATTGAATTTCATTACCCAATTGTTAAATTTTATCAATTTCAACATGCATCTTTATTTAGTGAAACTTTACGAGAATTTAATGAATTTTCAAAGGGTAAATCAAATAAAGAAAAGGGGAAATTTAAAGTTAAACCGGTGGAAATGCGTAAACTTTATGATTCTTTTAATAAATTCTTAAAACAAGTTTATCAATTTTATTCAAACTTGTTAAATCATTTTGCTACTAAATATGAAAATCCTTTAATCCCAAGTACATTTTTAAATGATTTTAATTTTGATTTATCATTGATAAAAAATGCTAAAAAAACTACTAGTATTGAACTTCAAGAAAGTTTGAATCATCTCATTTATCGTTGCATATTAAGTTTGGGTAACTTATCACGTCATCGTTCATTTATTGAAATGTCCTATGTAACTCCATGCTTATCAAATTCTAATTTTTGGAAATCACGCAATTTAACCAGTGAAGCAAAATTGTCATTACTCAAACCATTATTCAGAAGAGCTATTAATTATTATAAAGCTTGTATTCAAATTGTACCATCTTTAAGTGAACCTTATAATCATATAGGTATGATATATAATTTGATTGATGATAAATATGAATCAATTTATTGGTTTTTAAGATCAAATTTTACTGAATCATCCGATTCTAAATTAGGTTCAAATAATTTAGTGGCAATTTTGAAAAAGAAAACCTGGTTAACTGATCAAATCTTAAAATTTTATAATGAACCTTCAAAAGGTGTCGAACATAATAAAAAATTAAATTACCTATTAATTTGTTTGATTTGTTATCATTATTTACCTGATCTTTATCATAATGGTCCAAATATTGTTAAAAATATTAAATATATAAAAGTTGAAACGGATTTTTTCAATCAAAATTTTATTGCATCTATTAATCCACTCAATGGTATCGATTTCCATTTACAACAACTCATAATTTTATCATCATTTCATAAATTAATCGAATCTAATCCAATCGATTCAAATGAAGATCTTCAATTCAAATTCAATAAATTTGTATTCCGTTATATCGATAATTTATTGAAATTTTTAAACAACATCCCTTTATCAAAATTCAAAACTAAAATCTTGATAATCATGAGATTTCTTTTGAGTTGGATTAAAGAAAATAAACTGATGTTGAGAACTTTACAATTTAAACACTCAACATTGGAGGGTTTTGCAACCATATTTAATAGTTTCTTACAATCTATTGATAAAAACCCTATTCCCAATTCTGAAGATGAAACTCATTCTCAATCAGGTTCAACTTCACAAGAAAATGAAAGTCATTTAGAATCCCAAGATGAAAGATTTACCAAGATCACTGAATTAATCAATAGTAAATCAAGACCAATAAGGGATTATTATTTTGAAGAAGATGTTTTATTGAGAGGGTTTTCCATCATTAAATATAACTTTAAAGATTTTAAAGATCAGCATTTAGTAAGTACAGGAGATGCAAATATACTTAATGGTGATTATTCTCGCTATTTGCCCGAAAATAAAGGCCAAAACTATGATCCTGATAACAATACTGAAAATGATGAGAACAAGGTACAAAATTTAATTCCTAAATTCCTCGATAATTCCATTGTTGTCAAAATTCATAAATTAATCGAGTCTGGTAAAAACTCGTCATCTATCGCTATCATAAGGAAGGAGATTGAATATTATGAACAAGAACTAAGAATTCAAGCAGTCATAGTATTGGGTAAAAAACTTTTGGACATCAATGATTTAGGAATCCTGTATAGTCCTGAGATGGGTAGATTTCTTATCAATCCAAAGAAGAATGGCAGTCAAAAGAAACAAAATTCTCCACCTCAAACTCTGGAAGCCAAAAGCATTTCAAAACAGAAAAAATCAACCAAGAGAATTCTTTCAAGAAAGTCTAATGATCAAGAACCCAAAAAGAGAACTGTTGTTGTTCTTGATTCGGATGCAAGTCGTGAAGAAGAAGTTGATATGAGTAAAGAAAATGATCGATGCCAGACAGATGCATTTGAAGAAGGGTCAGATGTAGAAGAAGACGATCCAATAGCAACCATTGAATCCCGTATTTTAAACCATACTCAAAGATTCCAAGAAAATTTAACTTCAAATACCGATTCTCAGAACGTAATTGATGCTAATGACAATAATATTCATGATCAAGGTTTACAAACCATGGTTGATTCATTAGTACTCGAAACTGATGATAATGAACCAGCTAATAATGGAAAATCTAGCTCTCAAGTTGAATTGAGTAATAATACAAGTTTAGCAGACACATTGGTACCTAATAACAATCAATTATCATCGGCTCAGCAAGTGACCCATAACATATGGAATCCTAACCAATCTGCAAACAATGAATCAATTACCAACAAGCTTTCCAATAGTACTGATGCCTTACTTGGGAATATGCATCCTTATTCACAAATATATGGACTGGGTTCTCAAGGACAAATTTCTTCTACCCCACCAGTTGTATTTGGCCAACCAGGTCAACCTGCAGTATCGCCATTCTTAAATGATAACCAATTTGGCTTACCATCAAGTCAAATAAGCAATCCCTCATTGAATTACCCATCCCAGCCTCATATATATAGTCAAATACCCCCTCAAATACCTTCACCCCAACCCCAACCTCAAGTTCAGCAAACACCAGATCCATTACACTATCTTACCACCCCACCGGGCGCATATCACTCACCCTCTCTAGGACATATACCTAATTCTCAACCAACCGGTTACCCCCAATTCATTGGTCAATCAAGTCCTCATTATCCACCAGGTGCTCAACATTATCCATCTCTTCCTCAACAGTATCCCCCAGGTTTACAACAGTATCATCACCCCCACCTTCAACAACAACCTCAGGGTCAACCACCCCAGGGACAACAACCGCAAGGTCAATTTACAGGATATCAGTTTACACAACCTTCTTCCTCTCAAAGTCCTACACCGGGAGGATTTGGATTTGTATAAACACTATATAAATATATATATAGATATACGTTTATGTAATATTTTTATGTATATTTTTCTACTATTTCTTAATCTTGTTGTTTATAGAATCATCACAATATAAATATAAGAAGTAGTTTGTGTTTAATATTGGGAACAATAATTTTCCGCTAATTATTGAAATAAGCGATTGCTCTGGCTTTTCGATCCAGCCAATAGGTGAACTCGATCTCAGCAATGACTAAGCTGTCACTTTCTATACGAGAAGTACGCTCAGCTTTGCCCCATTGCCCCATCTAAGTATATCACAAGTACAGATAACGCGTTTAACATGTAAACAATAGGCATAAAGGTATTTCAAAACCACCTGACTTCCCCCCCTAAGTGCTCCATGATAACCCGACATAATATAAACATTCTCAGTGTCATTTCACCATATCGCGTCACCATATCACTAGTATAGAAGTATATCCAATATCTATACTATAATTTGGTAATCATTGAATGCTGCTGACGTGTGGATTGCAAAAAAAGAAAAGAAAAAGGACAGATGTGAAATTTTCAATTGGTGGTACGATTTAGTAAGGTGAAAAGATTTCAATGAGTGCGACTGAAAAAAACAAGCAAAAACAAAAAAAAAAAAAAAAAATTCAGCTAACAAAAGAAACGTTTTTCAATATTCCGATCGCAGGTTAAATTTAAGATTTGTTAGTGATTCTTGAAAATCACCTAATAACTTTCAGTTTAACTTTTATAAATAATTATCATTAGTACTTGTTAGTTCTTCTTAGTCATAGTTCTCCTTACATCCATTCTTTCAAAACTAACACTGAATAACAAAACAAAACAAAACAGAACATAACAGAACAGAATAGAACAGAACTGAAAAACTTTGATAAAAGATGTCTGGCGATATCACTCATAGAAAACTGAATGAAACCTACACTTTCAATACTCCTCCAGCAGATGCTCCCATCGAGGTATTGAATGAGTTCTACTGGACCAAGGACCTTGAACCTCATGTTAAGCGAAGAAAATTGATTTTAGCTAAGCATCCAGAAGTTAGAAAGTTGACAGGTTATGAAACCAAAACTAAATGGTACGTGATGGGTGTTGTTGCATTACAAGTTTCAATAGCTTATTATTTAAGAAATACTCATCCATTCACTTTCAAATTTATAGCATTAGCTTATATTTTTGGAGCAACTTCAAATCAAGCTATCTTTTTAGCGATTCATGAACTTTCTCATAATTTACTTTTTAAAAAACCAATTCATAATAAACTTTTCGCTATTTTCACTAATATTCCAATTGGTATTCCATATTCTGCTTCTTTTCAACCTTATCATCAATTACATCATAAATTTATGGGTGATGAAAATTTAGATACTGATTTACCAACTAAATTTGAAGGATTTATATTATCCAATTTATTAGGTAAAGTATTCTTTGCTTGTTTCCAAATCTTATTCTATGCTTTAAGACCAATGTTTATAACTCAAATCAAATTCACTTATATTCATTTACTTAATATCATTTTTCAAGTTTCGGTGGATATTGTATTAGTTAAAAATTGTGGTTGGTATTCATTTTTTTATTTTGTCATGTCATCATTCTTAGCAGGATCTTTACACCCATGTGCTGGTCACTTCATCGCAGAACATTATGTTTTGAATGAGAATAATAAACCAAGACAGGGTGATGAAAAATCAGGTAATATCTCATCTGATTTGTTACCTGCTGAAACTTATTCTTATTATGGTTCTTTAAATTTACTCACTTGGAATGTTGGGTATCATAATGAACATCATGATTTCCCATATATTGCTTGGACTAAATTACCTGAATTGAGAAGAATTGCTGCAGAATTTTATGATCCATTACCTCAAGTTCACTCTTGGTGTGGAGTAATTTGGTGGTTCATCTTCAATGATATAAACACTCTATGGAATAGAGTTAAAAGAACTGGAAATGAAAAACATGGTCATAAAATCAATAATTTAGATCAAAATCAAAATTAAATAGGTTATACTTGTTTCCTTGTAAAAAAAACTTTGTATCTTTACACGTAAAATTTGTTTATAGAATAAAAAATTATTATTGAATATATTAACATAATCTTTGATTACAAAATAAAAACTACTAGTATCACGTTTATTCTATGTGCATTAATAAAACGAAGGTATTTACAAAATCAATTAATGAAAGTTTAGACTTGTTCACAAGTTTTGAATCAAACGAGTGATTTCATCCAAACCGTCTCTATTCAACAGAGATAATTTGGTTTCAACGGATGCAACAAGATCTTCAACCTTAACTAATTCACCTTCGTCACTATCATCACCTTGACCTAAAACTTTAACTCTAACTTGACCTTGAGGATATTCTTCTTTACCTAAGATAATAGCAACTTGTGATCCTGATTTATCAGCAGCATCAAACTGCTTACGAATATTTGGCTTAGCCTTATATAAAAATTCAGTATTGATACCTGCAGCCCATAATTTGTTGGTAACTTCCATTCTTTCTTTCAAGAAACCATTCCAACCTTCACCACCACCAAAAGCCATTACGAAAGCTTGGGTTTGGGAAGAGCTTAATTTTTCTAATTGTTTAGCAGCTCTTGCTTTAATAATTGAGAAAATTCTTTCAACACCAAATGAAATACCTACACAAGGAATTGATTTACCATTTGAGAACATACCAACTAAATTATCATAACGACCACCAGCAGCAATAGAACCAACACCAACATATTCGGAAGCATCTTCAACTTCTTTAGTTTCTTTCTTGGCTTTTTCTTTCAACTCGCTAGCATTGGTTGGGGGAGCAGAAGCAGCAGTAACAGCTTCATAAATCAAACCAGTATAGTAATCCAACCCTCTAGCTAATGACAAATCAAATGAAAGGAATTTATCAATACCGAAAGCCTCGACGTAATCAGCTAATACTGCCATTTCTTCAATACCTTTTTGGGCAGATTCATTAGATTTTAAAGTTTCAGAACTTGACAATACTGATAAAACTTCACGAATGGAACCACTAACCTTAACAAATTCACCAATTCTATCAGCGACTTCTTCAGTTTGGTTTTTTTCAACAACCATTTCTTTCTTGACGGCTTCCCAAGGTGATTTATCTAATTTATCCACAGCTGAAGAGATCTTTCTGACATCTTCGTCTTTAACACCACAAGCTTGGAAAATACCATCCAAAATTTTTCTATGATTTAATTTAATTTTGAAATCATTGATACCTAAACCAGTTAAACCTTCAGTAGTAATCTTTAAAATTTCAGCATCTGGTACCATGGTATCATAATTACCAGCAATATCGAAATCACATTGATAAAATTCTCTCATTCTACCCTTTGTCATTGCTGGTTGATCTCTTCTATAAACCTTAGCGATGTGGAATCTTTTGATACTATTAATTGAGTTACAAGCAACAAATCTTGCAAATGGAACGGTTAAATCATATCTCAAAGATGTTAATTCACCACCTTGATCTTCTAAGTTATAAATTAATTTAGAATCTTCACCATACTTACCAGTTAAAATTTCTCTCAATTCAAATACTGGAGTATCAATAGTGACACCACCATGTCTTTTGAAAAGTGAGCTTAATGAGCCAAATACGGCTTCTCTAACAATCATATCTTTATCAGCCCAATCTTTAGTACCTTTTGGAGTTTTCAATAAAAATTGTTCTTGTTTCTTTGATTTTTTGTTTGATTTCTTTGGCTGCGCTGGAGCTTTAGCAGCTGGAGGAACAACAGCAGCTGCTGCTTGAGAAGGTTGTTCAGTTGACATATCAAGGTTTCTTTTTACTATGGGAATTGTCTTGCTTAACCTGCTAGTCAACCTTTGAAACATAAACTATATATTTAAGAATAAGAGGTGTTTGTGATAAGTTGATGAAGGTAGGATGAGTTGAATGTTTTTTTTTTTTTCTGACGCTGAAAATTTTAATTTTTTTTTCTCACTCTTATCCATTATGAATCATACTAATTATTTGCAAAATGACGTTGAGTTTTTGCAGTTTTTAACTTACAGATACTAATAAATACCAAAGAATAATCTATAATTCAAATAAAATGAGTCTAATAGTCTAAAATTACGGAAAAAAAAAAGTAAAAAAGAAAAAAACAAAAAAAAGAAAAGCAAAAAAAGAAGTTTTAACATAATCATAGGGCATAAGATAAAGGGAAAAGGGGAACGATATAGGTATATATGTAAATAAGATACCGGAAGAACTGAATGAAAATAACTCATGACTAACTGATGAGTTCCAGACTAGTCTACTGCGTCATGGTTGGGGCTGAACGAGAAAAAGAAAGGTGATCAATCTTCATTGATAGCATTTGATTTTGAATACTTCAATCTCATGACACCATCACTAAGAATTCTTTTACCCCAGTTACCAGCAGCAGGATCACCAGTTTCATCTCTACATTGTTTTAAGAAAGGTAATAAAGAAGTACCACCAGTTCCCTTTTCTTCAACACCCTTTTTCTTTAATTTGGCGAGACCAGATCTTAAAGTTGACGAGGAACCCATTTTATGAGATTGTTTTGCTTGAAGTACCACATAACGAGTAACAATTTGGATATGTTTATCACGGAAGGCTTTAAGCATTGCCAAACAAGCATCATAACTCAAAATCAATTCAGGATAATCGAATTGGTTATCCAAAACGAATTCACGAACGTTTGATACTTGTTGTAAATTATGAAGGAAATCTTGATGTTTACCGGGCATGTAAGTTCTCATTTCATTCATGAAACTATTTTCGGGAGATTCATTTGATTGGTGTTGTTGATGAGGAGCTGGTCTTTCACCGGTTGAATAATGTTTAACACTCAATAATATATCTAAGAATTGAATCAAAGAAGATTGAGCATTAGAACCTCCAGCATAACTTCTTGGTTTTGATTCATCACCATAGTAAATACCATTTTTATCTAAACCAACATCGGCCATACCTTTCCAACCAGCAAGGTATGGTCTAATTCTAAAATAAAATACATGAGGATCACACATTTCTTCCATTTTCATTAATACTGAACCTAAATTATCAATACATTCAGCTAATTGTTGTAAATTATCAATCAATGATTTGATATCATTATTTTTAATATCTTCTAAAATTTTTAAACCAGTTTTAATAACAAAGGATCCTCTATATTCAAAATAAACACTCACCAAATAAAACCAACTCTCATCAATTGAACCAGTAAATGTATTAATAGTAGTTAAATTATCAAGATCAAATTTCCCTTCATTATTTAAATTATCAGAAGGTAATATTTCTTTAAAATTCCAAAGACATAAACCAGCATAAGTGGCTAAAGGAGGTAATCTAAGATATTCAGAAACTTCTAATAAAGGTTTTGAAATTTGGTTAGGTAATTTATCAGTTGGTTCATTTACACCCCATATATAAGCATGAGTTAAAAAAGTTAATACTTGATACGCTCTTCTGTATTGAGCATCGTCTTCGAGTTGATCGGTTGATAATGCTGGCAATTTGTCAATCAATGATCTAATTCTTTTCGTCAATATCAAAGATGGTAAGTTATTAACTAAATTTTCCCAAGGTTGGTAGTACTGTTGTGGTAATGAAACTATTGGGAATTTGTTTGGTAAGAATCCGGAAGTTGGGAAAACGTCGAAATCTTCCATACGTGGAATATCAACCATGTTTAATTGTATGTTACTTGGGAATATATGCCTTCTAAAGGTACTTTCTAGCTGAAAAGAGTGGATTCAAGGTTGATTTATAAGCTTCTTGAAGTAGTTGAAAAAAACAAAAAAAAAAAAAAAAAATGGCGTCATATATAAAGAGAGAGAGACAGCCACCAAAAGAAAAAAAAAAAAAACTTTTCACAATAAAAAAAAAAACCTTCAGATTTCCGGTCCCGAGTCCCCCATCATTTCTTTTTTCATCGTTTCTTTTTCGTTGCTTTTAAAAAAAAAAATCTCAAAAACGGTAAGAGCACCAGGTTGCCTAACTACTAGATCTACAATTGCAGGTGTATTATCGTAAGATGTATTATCGTAAGATGTATATGTATACTTTGTACTCTAAAGTGACAATTGTAATTACTGAGGAATGTTTTTAAGTAGGACCTTCCCATTTGAATCCCGTTCAATGCCCAACTCTAACAATTTCCCAAATACGATTGCGAAATCTTGGTTAAATAATGATGGGTTATAAGCATAAACTTTAACCCACTTTAAAAATTGGGGATCTTTAATTAGTTGAATGTCGGTGTTAAGCATCATCAATGATTTATCCGAATTGTAATACTGGGATTTCCCCGTTTCCGGAACCGTATCTAAAGTCCAATTTTCTTCCAATAATACTTTATAGAATTCATTATCGAATTTAATAGGATCTGAAGTCCATTTACCTTCCCATCCACTAAATTTTTTATGACAACGACCTAATCCATGAGCTCCTAATAATAATACCATTTCTTGATCATTAAATCCCATTCTACCAAAAGTTTCTCTAACGTGCAGAGCATCTTTATTACCAAATGGTAATCTACCATTTGGAGGAACTTTTGAATTTAATTTACAATCTATTCGACCACTAGACCAAGGAATTATTGGACCTCCCATTGATTCAATGGCAATTTTACCTGCTAATGTCCATAAATCAGAATAAGTAATACGAGGAAATTGTTGTTTAATTGGTTCCAATGCACTTCTTGCAATATCTAATCCAGTATTACCTTCATCAGTAATTTCGGGTACAAATCTCATAGTGGCCCCATTTGATCCTCCAGTTTGAGTAAAATTATCATAAGTAGCACAACAATGCCAAGCCAATCTTAATATGATGGGAGCCAAACTTCCATCATCATAATGAGGAAGGGGGAGTATTTTTCTAATAGCTTCAGATACTTGATTAATATATTCATAATCATCAATATTGATTGAATGAGTAATTTTTGTATTCAGAAGTTTGGAATTAAATTTTAATTTAAATCTTTGTGTTTTATTACCATTTTGAACTTGGAATTCAACAAATTTTGATTGATTATGTGTATTAGTTACTGGTGCAAGTTTCAAGGTATCAAAGTTTTCAATTGGAGTAGAATTCTTGAAATTGTTAATTGGTTTTTCAATTGGAGTAGAATTATTCTTAATTGATTCTGTGGTTTGTATAAATGGAATCAAATTCTTAATTGGTTCTGTGTTCTTTGAGGAAGGTATATCAATTTGATTATTATTTGATTCAACTTCTGAAAATGTTGTAGTGGTAGTTTTCATCAAACTCAATAGATCAATTGGATTTGATAATGATCTTTTGGGTTGAAAATTTGGATTTAATGATGAATTATTTTTTAAATTTAAATAATCATTAAATCCATCATATTTTGATAAATAAACACCTTTAAAATTATAACCAGGTTTCAAATTCATATTAACACCAGGTAATTTATTAATAACACAAAATGGTGAATGTAAAATATAACGATCAAAAATATAATCTGCTTTAATTGATAATGAACCTAAAAGTTTCAAGTGTTCATTATTTAAATTAATAAAGTAATTCCATTCTTTAATAAAATGATTTATAATTGATCTATTAATTATATGATCAAAATAAAATAAATGTAATCTTTGAATAAGAGTTAATCTCAGATGTTGTTTTTGTTGTAATAGTATTTGATGTTCAACATAATCGTCATTCATATGTTGTTGTGGCTGTTGGCCTGATTTTGATCGCGGATGAACTAATCTTTTAATCAACTGGGGTGGGTTCACGATTGTTTTAATGAGTCTAAATATGCTAAGCAACACGAATATTATAATTTTATAATACCATACAATACCCAATTGTGAAATTAACCAGGGGATTATCAAATATTTAAAAATTGCACCCAATATTCTTGTTACAAACCGAAAAGAACGACTCCAAAGAGAGTCTGAGCTTGAATCCAACAGTGAATTGGCATATACCCTAGGGTTAAGCTGGTTATTATAGTTAGGAGGCATTTAGGTAGTTGTTGTTGTTGTTGTTGTTGTTGTGGTAGACATTAGATTCATTTGTGGTTGCAATATTTATCTACAAATATTTTAGATCCATACATAAATAAAACCCATACACCACCATCCTACAATGAGACTCGCACGACCAGAAAGATAAGTCTCTTTACATGCCAACGGTTTGAGTTGTACCATATGTACATATATAGTTATGTATATTCATATATATGAATATATACTTATGTATATATATATAAGACGGTGGCAACCTCGGAAGCATCTAAAGCCCCAAATGAAATAGGTGCGAGAATATTTAGTAATTCACCCGACCCAAAAAAAAAAGACCAAAAAAAGAATAAAAAGGGTCATGAAATTAGTATTGTAGCACTAACAAAACGAAAAAAAAAAAAAAAAAAAAAAAAAAAAAAAAAAAAAAAAAAAAAAAAAAAAAAAAAAAAAAAAAAAAAAAAAAAAAAAAAAAAAAGAGAAAAAAAAAAAACAAAAAAGACAAAAAAAAAAAAAAAATCGTAAAATATAATCGTAAAAATTTAAATACGTAACGTAACCTAACCTAACCGTTCATTTAACAAATCAATTGACCTTTATTAAAAATCAATTCAACTAATCAAACTGGATAAGAATCAACAATGTCATTCAAAGGTTTTAGAAAAACCCTTGTGAGGGCTCCACAAAATTTCCGTCAAAAAATGAATATGGGAGATATGACTACAGATGCTGTTTATCAAGATGCTGAACGTAGATTTAAAGAATTAGAAAATGAAACTAAGAAATTAAGTAGTGAATCTCAACGTTATTTTAAATCAGTTAATGGAATGTTAGATTATCAAATTGATTTTAGTACTGCTATTGAAGAAATTTATAAACCAATTAGTGGAAGATTATCTGATCCTACATCAACAGAACCAGAAGATAATCCAGAAGGTATTAAAGCTTCTGAACAATATAGAGAAGTAGTTAAAGAATTAAAGGAAACTTTAAAACCTGATTTAGAATTGATTGAAAAAAGAGTTGTTCAACCAGCACAAGAATTATTACAAGTTATTCAATCAATTCGTAAAATGTCAACTAAAAGAGATCATAAACAAGTTGATTTGGATAGACGGAAAAGAACTTATAAAAAATATGAAGAAAAAAAGGAAAGAACTGCAAAAGATGAAGAAAAATTGTATAGTTCAGAAGCTGAAGTTCAAATTGCTCAACAAGAATATGATTATTATAATGATTTATTAAAAACTGAATTACCAATATTATTTCAAATGCAAAGTGATTTTATTAGACCATTATTTGTTAGTTTTTATTATATGCAATTAAATATTTTTTATACTTTATATCAAAGAATGGAAGAATTAAAAATTCCATATTTTGATTTACAAAGTGATATTGTGGAAGCTTATCATTTAAAAAAGGGAAATATTGAAGAACAAGCAGATGCAATTAGTATTACTCATTTTAAAGTTGGAAGAGCCAAAAATAAATTAGATGCTACCAAGAGAAGACAACAATTAATGGCTGGTGGACCTGGTGGTGGTCAAACAGTTGGATCTCCAACATCAACCAATGAACAATTACCAGCCTATACTGCCGGTCAATATGGAGGATATCAAGTTGATAATAAAGCTACTTATCAAGCTCAACCCCAACAACCTCAACAACCACAATATGGTCAGTACGGTGCTCAATCGGCATCGGCATCTGCGGTCACGAGTCCTGTTACTGGTTATTCGTCTCCCTTGAGTGCTCCAGCGGTGGCCACCGCTGGTACTCCAGCGCCAGCCTATGGTACTCCAGTAGTTGCAGCTGCTCCAGCTCCAGCCGCCGCAGCTCCAGTTGGTGGTACACCAACTTGTACTGCTTTGTATGATTATACTGCTCAAGCCCAAGGGGATTTGACTTTTACTGCTGGTTCCATCATTGAAATCGTTGATCGTACTACTGATGTCAATGGATGGTGGACCGGTAGATATAATGGTCAAACTGGTGTCTTCCCCGGTAACTACGTTCAATTGAATTAGTAGTAGTCTACTAATAGTAGTATACTATACTGATAGTATACTATACTGATAGTACTAGTAGTAAATTTATTTCTTTATATAAGATCTATATATATTAATAATAATATTATTATAATTATAGATTTAAGGGCTTTACCCTAAAAATAACCTAAGTTAAGTATATATTAAAATATTGTTGCTATTATAAAATAGTAAATAGATTAGATCACAATGGGAAATGTTCTAGACTACTGTTATGTATGGGGCAATGTCAAAATAGAACAATATATTACCTTATACCTTATACCTTATCTATATACCCATTGCTCTTTGCTATACTATATACTCTACTATATACTATATGCTCTACTATACTCTATATAGTGTACTATATAGTATATACTCTATATAGTATATACTCTATATAGTTTATACTGTTTAACCGGGTATATGTGTAATAAGTGTTTTTTTTTTTTTTTTTCTATTTTCCCCTTTTT